>JARKHS020011576.1:0-292116 GCA_030143305.2 Amblyomma americanum | reverse complement strand
GGTGCGACGTCACGCCATATCACGTAAACACCGCGTTTCGGTCAAGAGTCAAGAGTCGATCACATGACCTAATTTTGTTGACCTTGACTTTACCTCGACGACTATGATGACCTTTTGCTTGACCTTGACGTGAACTTGAACTTTGACATTGACCTCGACCTTGGATATTTGCAATGGCTTTACCGTTGGTCTGGCCATTGACAATTCACTGGTTCTCCGAACACATAAACTGAAGGCTTGACCTTGGCTGAGCTTAGAAGGTCAAAGGAAGTACACTGTAATCTCAGCCGGTTTACCTCTAATAGTGAAGCTACGGCTTCAAAACGTGATATTTACTTTAGTACCACTTGAACATCACAACGTCGCGTTTTATCCTGCATGTAGCCTCCTGCTAAAATAATTCCGTCTTAAATAGCTTAGGCGCTGAACGTGTAAAATAGGAAATTGAGCAATTATAAAGATTAAACACTTTCGTTAATCTTGGACAGCAGTGTAATTGACCTGCACAATTTTTAAAAATCAGGCGTCAACAAGTTTGCGCCTTTTCAACCACTTTCTGATTCATCAATGCTCTCATTGCAGTTTTTTGTGCGTGCTTAGATCAGGTTTGTGCGGTCACCCTTGAACTCAACTTTGGACGCATGGCGGGTCATAAGACACAAATACAGTGTTAATATGATGAGTCATTTATAGGCAATTAGGCACTAAATGACAAGTTATTCGATTTCGCTTTATGTAGCGTGTCGCCAAAGTTTTCTCTAATATTCCTTAAATCGACTACACAGCCACTGAAAAAAAGCACATATTGTACCGGAATGCTGAACTGTTCTTTGCCCCAGAAGGCATATTAGCGGAATGTTGCTCCAGCTTAAGGACATTTATCAGGAGAATGTCTTTCCACCAGACTTTTTCACACTCTTGATGCGGTGACTTTACTTTGAGGGCCCTTGATTTCTGTGGAGTGCGGTTGCGTTTTCTTATATATTAGTGCAGCGCAGCAGCAGCTGAGAAATTCTATATAGAGCCTTTGCATACCGCCCCTTACTGGAAATAAACGGGTGAAAAAATAGCATTTTGGAACAAACAGCAAAGGCCGGTCGGAGGGGACATTGGCGGGCAACCGTTTTTTTTTTTTGCTCCTCAGTGTTCCCCCCACCAAAGGTTCATTCGGCTTGTGGTCGAGGAGTCCTCATACCAACGCGAGCAGTAAATTTTACATTATCGTACTGCCTCTTCTTCGACGCGCTAAGCTGGCTGCTGACGTCATTTTCCTGCATGCTGACTACCCCGGGTGATAGCACCGACCCGAGTCTTCCAAGAAGCCTTGATGAGCGTTGTGAATTAGTAGAAATTAGCTCAATAGCACATTTTCAAAAGCCGCTTGTCGCGGAAAGGATCAACAAACCAAAATGAAAGGACAAGAGGTATAAAAGAACTACAGAAAATGTGTACTACATTCGAGCCCTTGCGAAGGCACGGATTTGTGCTTTATAGAAGACGATATGGGGGCAGAGCCGCGGGAAGGATCGCTGGTGTTAGGCCAGCTGCGTACACGCAAGATGAGCAAGATGCTATTTTGCTCCAGTCAGACCCGCCTGATTATTCTACATAGAAGTCGACGACGAGCGGGCAGTGCCGCGGGACGGAGCACTTGCGCTAGGAGAACAGACACCGGGCGGCTTAGCACGGGGTTGGTACCCATCAAATTGGTGCTGACGCGCTAATGCAGCATGCTTCATATTGTTATAAGGTATTAGCACAATTGCTTTTGGTTTAGATTACCTGTGTTTTTTCCATATTAAGTGTTGATGGCAGCTTGTATGCTAATTATTCGTGTACATAATGTGTGCAAATTTGGAATTTCCCAGTCATCTCAACTTCTGTGTTATTAGTACTATGTGGTGTTAACTTTTTCCATGGCGCGCAAAAAATGGCCGAATTTGGGTGTTTTTCTTAAAGAAATTATTTATTTAAGATCTGCCGCGCTGGCTCAGTGGTTATGGCGCTCGGATGCTGAATCGAAAGACGCGGGTTCGATCCCGGCCGCCGGCGGTCGAATTTAGATGGAGGCGAAATTCCAGAGGCCCGTTTACTGTGCGATGTCAGTGCACGTTAAAGAACCGCCGCAGGTGGTCGAAATGTCCGGAGCCCTTCACTACGGCATCTCTCATAGCCTTAGTTGCTTTGGGACGTTAAACCCCCATAACCATAAATCGTGTTTATTTAAGAAATGCTAAATGCACTGCGCATTGTAGTACGTTGATCTGTAGCCTATTGGTTATATTTCTGAACTAACAAAAACGCTAGAATTGTGTGTGCAAAATTTATTCTGAAATTTATTGGCTAAATATGCTGCAGGGGAACACAAGAATAACATTGAGGCAAAACAACACAGGCCACTCTACTGAGGCCGATATTGATTTGAAAAATTAAAATATGCAAAACAGTGCAGATGTCTTTAGCTGTCGTTCTTGCAATTTCAAGCTGCGTGCATATTATATACTTTCCATGACCTTTCAAGTTTAGCAGTATGACTGCTGTGCCACTAGAGAAAACATTCGCGTGAAGGCATTAAGTGGCAGCAGATGTGGTATGTGCTGCACATAACTCTTGTTCTGATTTTTTTTAATATTAGAGCTTTCAGTTCTTACTCTTCTCTATTTTAACTATTTTTTTTTGATTGATACTGAATGTGTTCTATGGGTGAAAAGCGGGCGTGGCCCTCCTGGAAATCACCATAATCAAAACTCTGCTGGCGCATTTGGTAAAATATCTCTGCAGTACATCGGAAAGACGTTGAAGAACTAAATAAGACCAATGTCATCATTTACAAATCAAGCGCACTAAATAATATATCAAATGAACAGCAAAGTGAAGGACGCAAAGACGCACGTGCGCGCACGAGGCCTGCGAGACCAAGTCTTCTAATCGAAACTGAATTCCGACCATTCAACACGCTAGCCTGATTCGCCGCTACTGCTTGAAAAGAAAATAAAGCATTAGAACTGACAAAAGTGAATTTCGTCTTTGAGGAACGAAAGGTGAAACGGGGACCACGAATGGCGATAAGCGGACTACGTCCGATGGAAGTTTGTTTTTCACGTCGCCTCCTGATGGTAGAAATTGAAAAAAAAATTGGCGGTGGTTTACCTCTGGTTAAACTTGGAGTGACGCGATAGCTACAGCTGGCTGAGTGCAACTCGATCACGTGATGAACCACGCGACGAACCACGTGATAACCGGCGCCGCGCCGCCGGCAGCTGCTCCGCAGCACGTCACCAACCATGTGACAGCGTGGCGGCGCTGCCACGCTAAAGGTTCGAAACACTATCGTAATGTAGCAATCGCTACAAAAACTGATACAAAAAAATGCTGCCATATAATTCACGCTAGATTGCCGCACCTTGTCCAGGAGCACCTTTTTTGAATTTTTGGCGGCAGATTCTAAACAGGGGTCAGATATTTTCATGTGTGTTATTGTTCTCACTTGATTTGCACTTAACGTCATCCTCAACCGGTGGAGTGCCGATCAACGGTAAAGAGGAAGAAGTTCGGCAGGAATCTTTCCAAAAATGCTCGATTCTATTCCTGGTAATTCATATTTCTTTAATTCATTTGACTGTTGCAATTTTTATCTTCATTTAGTCTTCTCAGGCCTATTTGTCCCCGCGCAAATACCTCATTGGGATTATCTACTGAACCTTGGCCAATCGCCCTGCGTGGGTTTGTGCCATGCTTACTAAGAGAAGAAGAAGATCGCTCGTGAGCCCGGCCGCGACCGCTTGGCCTGTCTCTGGCGCCTGCTCCAGTGGTCCTGGTTCTCCATAGTGCCTTCGATCCGCGTTGTCTGAACGATCCGTGACATTCTGGTGGAGGTGCCATCTCATGCAACGTCATCCCATACCTCCCACTTCGCAAAGTCGCATTCCCCGCCCGGGCCGCCGCCCCTCTGCTGAGGAGGACAAGATCTGTGCCAGCCGGCGACTTCAAAGACTCAGCCCCGAATTCGGCCTCTTGCCGCACATTACCACAAGGCCCGTGCCGGCACTACACATGGCTCGATCTACCGTGAGCCAAGGCCAGCAGACCGATTCTTCGCCCGCACCTGCTGTGGTTTACCTCCCCGTCGCTCCTTGATTCGCTGTCCCGTTTCGTGGCAAAGACTTTAAAGACATTGACGACTGCCTTCAACACTATGAACGCGTAGCCCGCCACCAGGACTGGACTGCGTAACATTGCCTACAGAACTTTTATTTCTGTTTCAGGAAATTGCCCGTCACAGGTACGAGAACCATGAGCACACCCTTACATCGTGGAATACCTGCAAGACACAGCTGCGAAACACTTTCGCAAACCAGCATCACCACCAACTCGCAGAGGACCTCCTGCAAACCAGGTTACAGGACCCCAATGAAACCGTTACTAGTTTGGCGGAAGACATGTTGCGGCTTAGTGCCCGAGCCGACCTCCAAGCCAGCGAGGGAAAGAAGGTGCGCATTCTTATGTGAGGAGTAAAGTCTGCATTTTCGGCTGTTTCATTCCGGATCCTCCCACAAACGTGGCCAGTTTTTATATTCGAGGCGACTAACATCGAGCGCGCCCTAAGCCGCCAGAGCAGATCATTATCGTCGGCTTGCAGGAGTTCCCAATGCTTCCAGTCTTTTCATTGCCTACCCGGCGGCTTACCCCGTCGATGCCATCCACCTCCGCAAGGTCATCCGCGACGTTGTTAGGGAGGAACTTCGAAAGTATTTGCCACCCATCGATTGCACATCTTCGCTGCTCTTCACAGAGGTTGTCCGAGAAAGTCGCAACGTGCACTTTTCCCTCGCTGCTCGGTCACCCCTCCTCCTGCACAGCCCACCGTGACGTATGCCTCCGTCGTCCGTCGCTCATCGCCGCCACCGGTCGACCGCCCGTCCCCCACTTCACAGCCCCTACCACCTCCTGCGCCTGCCTCCCCCCCCCCTTCTCGTTTACAACACCGTGGACCAAGCAAGGCCGACTCGTGGAGGACCGGCAATGACCGTCCGCTACGTTTCCACTGTGCACGGGGAAGCCGGTCACATCTATCGCCGCTTCGCTTATCGGAAGCTCGGTCTTTGCGTATTCCGGTGAGATGCGCCCCGCCCCCAAGTACTGCGAGCAGCCTCGTGAAACTGAGGAATTTCTGGGCCATTCTCCGCCACCTGAGCGGCCTTCTCGTCGTGCATTTCGCTCGCCGCCGCCGCGCCGGCTCGATTCCCCTCTTCGCGACCGCCGCGGAAGCCTTTCTCCTCGTCGGGAAAAGTAAGCCCGGCGACGCCTGGAGGTGGCATTGCCGACCACGAATCTGTAAAAGAGCCTCCACGTACGACGTCCCGCTTCCCTTCACCTACCGATGACCTTTTCGTCGATGCTATAGCCGCCTCTGCTCGCCCGGTGTGCAATAATCTTCACGCCCTTATTGATGGCCACGCGTCGACCGCCCTCGTCGACACCGGCGCCGACTACTCCGATTTGAGTGGGGAGCTGTCCCGCCGCCTTCGCAAGGTACTCACGCAGTGGGATGGCCCACAAGTCCGAACCGCCGGAGGCCACCTCGTCACCCCAGTCGGCCGCCGCACTTCTCGTGTTGAGATTAACTGTCTCACGTGCCCTGTTACCTCCGTCGTCTTGCAGGGCTGCTCGAGAGATATTGTTCTCGCTATAGATTTTCTGAGCGAGTTCGGCACTGTTATCGACCTCGCCGACTGCCACCTCACCCTTCTTCGCCCTTGCTTTGACCCGCCGAGCTTCGAGCCGATGTTCTCAGAGGCGCGCATCTTAGCGGACGACGTGACATTGCCGCCTGACTCGAGCGTGTTTCTGCTGGTCTGGTCCGCATAAGCTGCCTCTGGCGAAGTTCTTCTTGAAGGTAGTGTGCAGCTGCTTCTTGACAGAGGTGTTGGTGTTGCTTGAGGTGTCATGCGGCTTCACTCTGGCTGCGCCCAAGTCCTCGTCACCAACTTTCCCAGCGCGCCGCAGCACCTCACCAAGGGCACAGTAATCGGCCTCATCGAGCGCCTCAGCGCCACTGTCGATGCTGAGACGCTGTCTGCGGCTCCTTCCTGTCCAGCCCCGTCCCAGCACTCGGTGCCGCCTTTAGTTGTCAGCATTGCACCGCACCTCTCCGCTCAGGAGAGAGACGAGGTCCACGCACTGCTGGGTGAGTTCCACGACTGCTTTTTTCGTCAGCAGGGGTTCGCCAGACGCCAATAGCAAAGCACAGAATAATTACCGACGACGCGGTCCATCCTGTTCGTCAGACACCTTATCGGGTATCGTTAAAAGAACGTGAAACCATACAACATCAAGTGCGCGAAATGTTGGCCGATGACATTATACAACCATCTCAGAGCCCGTGGGCTGCTCCGGGGGTGCTGGTGAAGAAAAAAGACGGCGCCCTTCGCTTTTGTGTAGACTACCGGCCCCTCAACAGAGTCACGAAGAAGGACGTATATTCACTCCCGCGCATCGATGACGCGCTTGATCGCCTGCGACATGCCTGTTACTTTTTACCCGTCGGCCTTAAATGTGGGTATTCGCAGATAGAAGTGGATGAGCGCGACAGAGAGAAGACTGCTTTCATTACCCCGGATCGACTTTGTGAGTTCAAGATGATGCCCTTCGGACTCTGTGCAGCTCCAGCGACCTTCCAGCGCGTTATGGACACCGTGCTCAGCGGCCTCAAATGGCACACATGCCTTGTCAACCTTGATGATGTGATAATTTTTTCAAGCACGTTTCATGAACATCTTGTTCGCCTAAAAGCGGTCCTGCAGGCTATCAGAAACGCCGGCCTCACGCTCAAGCCTACGAAGTGCAAGTTTGCCTATGACGAACTGAAATTTCCGGATCACGTCGTCCGTCATGAGGGCGTCCGTCCTGATCTCGATAAAACAGTGGCCGTCGATTCCTTCCCGAAGCCGTCGGACAAGAATGCCGTGCGGAGGTTCCTAGGCCTCTGCGCTTACCACAGATGCTTTGTTCCCATCTTTTCGGATATCGCCGCGCGCTTACCCGCCTCACGAAGGAGTCCGTCCCATTCCAGTGGTCTAGTGAAGAGCAGCTTGCATTTGACCATCTAAAACGACGCCTACAGGCTTTTCCTGCACTAGGCCATTTTGATCAGGACGCGCGAGACTGAGCTACCTACTGACGCTAGTAACACGGGCCTCGGGGCCGTTCTGATCCAGCACCAGAACGGCGCCGAACGGGTCATTGCATACGCTATCGTGTTTTGTCGAAGGCGGAAACCAATTACTCGACCACCGAAAAAGAATTCCTCGCAGTAATTTCGGCGATCACAAGGTTCAGACCCTAGCTGTGTGGACGCCCATTCTAGGTGGTCACAGACCACCACTCTCTGTGTTGGCTGACCAATTTAAGGGACCCTGCAGGCCGACTTGCGCGGCGGGTTCTTCGACTGCAAGAATTCGAGGCTACGATCGTTTATAAGACTGGTCGCAGACGCACTGATGCTGACTGCCTTTCCCGCAATCTCGTCGAATCCGCGCCTACTGATACGGACGACGACTATGACATCCTCCTGGGAGCTCTAAGTGCCGTAGATATGGAGGCGCGGCAGCGACTCGACCCCGAACTTCGCGACGTGGTCTCACATATGGAGGGTCAGGGAGGCGTAGTTTGATGTCCTTTTGTATGCATAGTACGTAATTTATGCCTTCGAGACAACGTTCTTTATAAGAAGAACTTTGCCCTGAGCCCGAGGTCAACGCTTTTAGTTCTTCCCACTGATCTACGCGACGAAATCATAAACGCGTCTGATGATGACCCCTCCTCGGGACAGTTGGGGTTCAGTTGAACGCTCGCGCGAATACGTTCGTAGTACTATTGGCCACAACTCGACAAGACCGTTCGCCGTTACACCAGGACCTGACGCCAGTGTCATCGGCGCAAGACTCCACCCGTGAAGCCTGTGGGACAGCTTCGCCCCATCATTCCACCGCTCAGTCCGTTCCAGCAGATCGGTATGCACCTACTCGGACCTTTTCCAAAGTCGCAATTGGGGAACCGATGGATCGCTGTTGCAACGGACTACTTCACGCGGTATGCCGAATCGCGCGCTCTACCGTCAACAACGGCTTGGAATGTGGCAAAGTTTTTCGTCGAGTCCGTCATTCTTCGACACGGTGCCACAGAGGCCCTTATCACTGATCGTGGCGCCGCACTTATGTGTCAACTTATCTCACAGATACTGAGCTTAAGCCGCACTGCCCACCGCAAAACTACCGCATACCACCCGCAAACACTCGGGCTGACCGAGTGCTTAACAAGACCTTGGCTGGCATGCTGTCAATGTATGTCGACATCGAGCACCGAACCTGGGACGAAGTGTTACCGTACGTAACTTTTGCGTACAACACTGCGGTTCAAGAAACTACCGGATTTTCACCATTTCGCCTAGTGCATGGCCGGTAATTCATTACCATGCTCGACGCTATGATGCCCCACCAGTACTCACGCCGATGTTCAACTCGTCGCCCAACTTGCGGAAGAAGCCCGACAGTTGGCATGCCTTCGCATGCAAGCCCGCCAACAAGTCGATGCTCGCCGATACAACCTATGCCACCGTGATGTTCAGTTCGGTCCTTATGAACGAGTGTGGGTGTGGACTCTAATTCGACGCCATGGCCTTAGCGAGAAGCTGCTGAAACGATACTTTGGCCCGTACGAAGTGATTCGCCGTATAGGCGAGTTAAATTACGAAGTGCTGCCGATGGTAACGCGGGCGTACCACCACCAGCCTGGCTCCGAAGGTGTTCACGTAGCTCGCCTGAAAGCATACTGTGACGGCTCGGAGCACGTGGCCGAACTCTTCGCGCTCTACACATGTTTTTCAGCCTTAATTTTGCCTCTGCGCATCGGGACGATGCGCCTTTCGGGAGGAGAGCGGTGTCTGTGTGTTATTGTTCTCCCTTGATTTTGCACTTAACGTCATCCTCAACCAGCGTAGTGCCGATAGACGGTAAAGAGGAAGAAGCTCAGAGGGAATCGCTCCTGAGTCCGGCCGCGACCACTTGGCCTTTCTCTGGCGCCTGCTCCTTTGTGTCCTGTTCCCCTAATGTGCCTTCGACCCGTGTAGTCTTAAAGACCCGTGACAATATAAGCCATGGCTTATGGCACGGTAAGGAAAGAGTTAAAAACCCCAAAAACGGCATATGCAGTTTTTGGCCTGAGAATTTTATCTTAACAAAATAAAGCAGCAAAAATCTCTCAGAGCTACACCCGGCTTCGAGAATTCGCAGCTTTTGTCGTCAAATCTTGTACTATCGTGGAACCATGTTTATTGCACGTAATCCCTGCGCTCCCGGAGGAGCCTTCTCCCCTTCCAGTCCGCCCACTCTGAGATAGTTCAGCGCGGATTAGCAAAAACATCCATAAAAGCCGCTCTGTATAGATCATGTGTATATAAAACACAAGCCAGCTTTGACGCGCAGGTTTCTAGGCTTACATCTGCAGAAATTGATAAATATTGTAAACAAAGCCGGCCTCAAGCGCCTTTTCTCTGTCAGGAAGAAGTTGGAGGCCTGTGCAAGAGAGGGAACCCAGTGAACCAGGGAAAGTGGAATGAAAGCTTGTCAGAAAAAACGCCGAAATAAATTTGTAAACAGTTGCTGTTGTGCAGTCTACAAGATCCCACAGTCATGCGGCCGTTTTTACATCGGGGAGAAAGGACGGTGCGTCAGTGAACGACTACGGGAACACGCGAAAGATATTGAAAACATTTACGCCGAAATAACATTGGAATTGATTGCGCAGGTTGAAAAGACTGTGAGGCGTTTCTGAACCGAACCACTATCATCGCCAAGTAAAGAGATCACACCTCGAGCCTGATAACAGGGGCTTTCCATATTCACGAATTTGGTAACTCCTGTGTAAGCCAACCGTCGGTGGCGCTATACTCACAGGAAGCCGCCTTTCTTAATCAGTGATGATTTTAAAGCTCTCTTAAATATGTCGCGTTATGTCGGTGCCGGATTTGCGTCCCTTCTGTGCTCTAGCTGCCCTGCAGCTTTATATTGCCTCCCCTCTTTCACAATAAACTATTTGGTTGTTAGTTCAGCGCATGTGTCCGTCTGTTCTTCCTTCCCGTCCATCAGCGCTTTTTCGGCGTACCGTTCAACATGAACCAAGCAGCCGGACACAGGCCTCTCCTTGAATGCATGCATGGCTGGTGATCAGCCTTTATTCAGAATTATTATTTTTTAGTCTTGCGACTTTTCAGGATTTTCTGTTTCTTTTCTTTGCTTTCCTTTCGCTTGTCTTCCTTTCTTCTTCCCCTTTCCTTTTCGTCCTCTGCCTTTTCCTTTTGGTTTCTTGTTACTCTGTTCAAGTTGCTTTAAATACTCCTCGTAGCTGTAAGTAGCTGGAAAGGAAATTTGAGATATAAATTGGCAGGCTCATGTTCACGACACTTTTGTTATTAGAGCTTAAAGTATGAAGCTGGTTTACGGTTTATGGGGATTTGACGTCCCAAGGCAACTCAGGGTATGAGAGACGCCGCAGTGAAGGGCTTCGGAAATTTCGACCACCTGGCATTTTTTTTAAAACGCACTGACATCGCACATTACAAGGGCCTCTAGAATTTCGCCTCAATAGTAATGCGATTGCCGCGGCCGGGATCGAATCCGCGTCTTTCGTGTCAGCAGCCGAGCACCATAACCACATAGGCACCGCGGCGGCTAAAGTATGAACAAGAAATCATAATAATCATTGAGCTTAACGTTATGAGAAAACGTCTTACTCTACAAGACGCTATCATCAACCAGCGCAACACACATGATTCGATTACGTTACTTAGAATAAAATAAGGTATATACATTTTACGAATACGAAAACATCTTTAAGTACAAATAACATTTTCAGCGCCGTCTAGCTTCTTGCCCGGGCTGATATTTGTGCCATGTTAGAAGACCACAGGGCGGAATGTTTGTCCATGCTTGTCAATTTTGCTCACACCTAACATCACATCTGGCCAGTGACCACGAGAAAAAAAGTCTATCATTGCAAGCCTCGAATGAGACAAAAAGAGTCTGCGCCTAAAAGGTGGCACAAGGATAGTTTCAGTTCATGAACCAAAACTTTTATTGGCAGCAACTTGCCCCGCGACTTCAGCCGTGTCAAAGCAAAAGCGTGAAGGCTTCTGCTGTTCAGAAAATATGTCGGCGATGTGAGCAAAAAGAAACGGGTGGCCTACTGCTACCTTGATCACGCTGTGACGTCAACAGAACATGACCACGTTGCAGGTGGCGAATTGGTCACCATATTTGTGCAAACTGCCTACCGTGGCAGGTTGCAGTTAAATATATGACTGGTGCAGACAGGTTTCTCGGGATGCGCAGCCTGGGTCTCACAAACCCCATCGGTGGCTGTGCTCAAAAATAACCTCCTGCCGAGGCAGTGGCACAACGCTTAACCGTTGTACCTTCAAAGCAGAGCGGAAGTGCTCCTCAAGTTTTATATTCTGATATATGAGAGGCACCTGGCTGACTGACGCTTTTCCAGTTTTGGTGCATATTGTGCAGCCTGGAAACGCAGGTGCGCCATCGGGTCGCTCATTCCTCGAGACACATGCTGCGGAAGGTGGCATCGTGAAAGCAATGACCATCTCAATCAAAGCTTTCTACAAAGCTTTCTAAAGCATGGCCAGCGTTCTGGAGATTAACCAGCGCCAGCTTTTGGCGGCCTGTAGAGTACAGTGCGCAACTCAAAGACGATATTAGAAGGCAGAACTTCATTAAGATGTCTTTACCCTTTTAATTACTTCAGCTTGAGGTTGCTAAACGCCTCAGGTCTACGCAAAGAGTTCGCGGAGCTCCCCACGCGTCCCCCGAAACTCGAGTATACACAAAAGTGTGGACACCATTGTCGGGTTAACACCGTCGTTATGATGGTTGAGGACTCCTAGCATGATTGACTGTGGGCATCCATCGGGACGCCAAGAAAACACGCGTGGAGCGTACAAAGGGCAGTAGTCGGCAGGAGGTGCCGCTTTATCTGGTCTGTGTTTTCTGCTGTTTTTAGCCAGGCTCCCGGTTACAGGTTGTGTCCGACCTTCAGAGGCTGTGGCTACCTGGAATTAAAGCTTGAATTTTTAAGTGAAGTCTATGGCGGGCATCGGAACATGCCTACCGTAAATTATTTATTTTTCAAGCGCTTAAAATGGGGCGCAAAAGCATTACAGAATTTAGAGAGAGGCCCCATGCTTAGCACGTTACTTTCACAGCACCCAGGCTTCAACTAATGTGTTTAGTCAATAAGGTGCAGCAGAGTTGTTTCTCTCTGTGAGAAAGTTATTCTTTAAGTTTGATGAATTCAGTTGTGTGACTTTGCTTATGTAACTTGAAGTTTTCACTCTTGTAATTGCTGTAAATATATTTCCTCGTTTCATCATCTGGATCATTGATCGTCTCCTTCATCAGTACTGGTATTTTACAGAGAATTCATCATTATAATTGCCCTCACTACGTATACTGCAAGACAAAGGCATCTCTCATATTACTCCAATTAACACTGCCCTGTGCCAGCCGCGGCCATTCTATGCACGAAAACGTGTTAATCTCAACCGCCCACCTAATTTTCGGCCGCCCCCTGCTATGCTCTCTTTGCCTTCTCTTGGAATCGCATCTGGTACCCTTTAAAACCATCTGTTATCTTATCTTGCATCTGTTATCTGTTATCTTCGCATTACATGCCCTGCCCAAGCCACTTTCTTCATCCTGATTTCGATTGTGACGTCATTAACACGTGTTTGATCACTGAGCCACTTAGAGAACTCTAAAGCTCCAAAAGATCACTGCGAACATACAGATTATCAGGTCCGGTTGCTTCCATCGCTGCACAGTGTGACCTATAAAACGCTTCCTGCGCCCAACGCAACTATTTCTGAAGGACATAGAAAATCATTTGGATGTGCCGAAAATTTGTAATTCCCGCTGTTATTTTGAGTGTTAAGCGCCATGCTCCTTTTTGGTGGCAGTCTTCCAGATTAGAAGTGTTTTTTCCAGATTTTGAGGGGTAGGCAGCAACATCAGCTGATATCGCCGCTGTCTTCGTAGATTTGGCACTTATTCTTGTCTCTCTCTTTTCCTCATGTCGCTGGCTAAGTGTTGCCGTGGGACACTTCGGAAGGCTAAGATTACTTTCCGCTTTGCTTCGGTAAACGGTTCAAAGTTAAGCGGACGCGAAATGCACGGCTTGCTTTTAACCCATAAGGTGAGCAATTACAAAGAGAGAAAAACAATTTTGACAAAACACTGATGTTGCACTTTGACATTTCACTGCAACCGCTGTAATACGTTAGCACGATAGGGAAACAGGCTTAAAGCAGTGCCATTTGTGCTGCTGGCTTCATCGTAGCCCCATAAGCCATCGCGAAGAAGGAGAAGCACCAAGGTGGAAACGAGGAGGCGCATGCTATACATATGGACAGTAATGGCCCTGAAACAGGGAGCGCGGGGCCGGGGAGAGAGCAAGGTGGGCGGAGCTACGACGCTTCTTTTGAGGAAGGTGCGGGGCATGCTGATTTTGTTCCAGACACAGCAGTAATTTGGTTACTGTAATGCAATTACAGTAGTTTAATTACTTCCGTGATTTACAGTGAAAATATTTACCTTTATACTCTAATAATTTGCATGAAGTTCCATAGCTCGAGACAATGAAGGAACAACACGCAAGTGCTAAACTTTCACTAAACGCTTTATTTGACGCTTAAAGAGTTTACAAAGGTAAAAACGAACTGGGAGAGTTACACACTCTGTCGGCGCCAAATAAAGCGTTTAGTGGAAGTTTAGCACTTGCGTGCGGTACCCTTCGTTGTTCACGCACTATGAAACCTCATGTTAATTACCCATTATCCTGACCTATCACCCCTTTAGTAAACTAAAATGTAATAATTTACATTATGAAGTAATTTAGAAGTAAATGTAAATAATTACATTTGAAATTTATTTTCATACAAATGCGCCAACGCTCTTTGCGTCTAAAACACTCAGCGTGCGTCGAAAGCAGGCACGGCGAGAGGGAAGCAGGGGCCGGTGTAACAGATCGGCAGGTACAGAGTGCATTGCCTAGAACCGAGCGTCCGTAAAGGGCTTTATACCAGTTTACACTCGCTGTCCGCGGGTGTGCAAAGGGTAGGTGAGTGCACATGTCGCTAGAGTCTCGAGCCAAGACGTAAGGCTGGGCTTGTGCCGCCGAAAGAGCTGATGGCACATTTCGGAGTACAAGACGAGTCAGAAGTGCGCACAGAGGGGCTCCCGCGGTTAATTCGACCAAGGCACAGCAGTATCTACTACGATGCACAGGGGTACAAGCAGAAATGCACATGGCGCGAACATTTACGTATGGAAGCTGATGTGGTTCACAGCCGCCCCCTGCGTTCCCGCCCTTGCAGCCGTCAACAGTGAGGCTGCTCTGCCGGAGCTCTTTGGTATTCCAGGCCTCTCGGCCAGTAATGCCAATCAGCCTACGGTGATTAATGTGCTAAGCAGTTAACCCTGTCTCTAGCATTTTTTGCATATCAGCCCAAACATTTCGGCCTTTTACCATGACTCTCGCAAGCATAACGGACCGAACAGAGAACCGGCCGGAAAGAGGGAATGTCAATACATTCTCATTATAAAGTGACCATTCATGAAGAGACTCCAGCGCAGGTCCTACATGTCAGTGTATTGAAGGAACTCATGCGGCAAAATACTAAAGCGTGCATATAGATTTCTAAACATTCGTAGTTTATTATAGAGAAACCACTGTTCCTATGGGTAAACCCCGAGCACGGTTTTCTTATGTTTGTATGCTTGCCGTCTTTGTGGGTTTTTTGCCATAGGAATTAATAAATAAAAATAAATAAATTGAATATTGCCGACTGTAACTTGACACCGCGAAAAGATGACTCGTCTCGAAAAGATGAGCTTCGCTGGCCACTGCCCGAGAGCACTAGACTATCGCCAGTTTTTTTTTTAAGCATGATGCTTATTACATTGAACTGGGCTATCGCCGCAGCCGAACACGCCTCGTGTTAAACTGCAACACAGTATCGCGCAGTGAATGGCACATTTCTTCTTCATCAAACGATACCGCCACCAAACTATTATTCGCGCTTTGAGCTACGTGGCCTTAGTGGCAGAGAGGTGTGCTCTGTATGAGTAGGCGTAGACAATGGCGCGTGAGAAACACGACACTAGCGCAATACGCATTGGCGTTGACAACAATGCTGCAGAATGGCGGCTCTGGAGTACAGGCCGCCGGCGTCCATTGAGTAAATTGGCATTGACGAAGAAAATTTGAAGACGAGCATAACTAGCACCGTTTGTCAATGAATCCCTCATTCGCGCTTTCAGGTGTGAGGCGGTGGTGTTAACCTGCAATAAAAAACAGTGCTTCCGCACAATATTTCGTGCTTAGCAATGCTAGAGCACCCACCAATTTTTCTGACGGAGCCGACGCTACTGCCGCACTCGCAAAAGTATAAATGCACTTGAAGTTGTCCTGGTATCTAAGCTCACAATAGTCATGAACTAACGAATTGAACTGCATCACGAGGAAGCACCATGACCGGCTATTTGAGGATCCAGAGGTTCATTTGTGGAAAATCGCACTTAGAGTCGTCGTAGGCTAGAAATTCAGCCTCGCTTTTGTATTCCCGGCCCTATAACTGTAAGGAACATTGATTGAATTGTCAGTTTTTGATTAAGCTGTCAGAAGTTTCTTCGGAGATTTTTTCGTCAATGTTCTTTACCTTGAGTCTGAACGCCTCCGTTCTTCGGTGAAGAACGCTCACCTCGGGAGAGGAGAGTCCTTGCTCCCTCTCTGCCTCCACTTCGGCGAAGATGCCGTGAAGATGAGAGCCGAAACTCTGGCCCAGTCATAAATCGCGTCGTACGCTCACGACAGGGAAGCTTTCCGCCGAAATCGCAAAGGTCTCGAGTCGTCTCTGGCATTGCCGCTCCATGCGTCGATGTAGGTAGCATCGTTTAGTGAGGTCCTGGGTTTCGGCACAATGTGACGGACTTCAGGGTGCGCCTAGTGCTGGCTGGACGTCCTAGTAAGCGGAGCCGAGACGCTCGTTCTGAGAAGCGATGTCTTTTTAATGCTGTGTGAACAGACACTGCTAGGCAAAGGGTGCAGGAATCCACGAGCTTGCGATGATGATGTCGACGCAGACTTCTGTGTCAGGAATGAGGAATTTCAACGTGTGTACCATGGCTGGGAAGCATTATTTTGCAGCGGGAACTAGTTGTCTTTTATAGTGCCGATAAGAACCATAATAGTAGAGATTACAATACTCAGTAGCCTATAGCATTGATCATATTGCTTGGAGAGTAGATGTAAAATTCCACCCACCAGTACAATAAATAGAGCATCCCGAAAAAAAACAAGCTATTTCAAAACCAAATACTTTTCCACGAAGCGACAATCGCCTTCCGAGAATTGCAGGGGTCTTGAGAAATGCCTCGGCTGTAGCGAGGAAGGACACGGAGGCGCTTATGTGCGTCGCAGAGCCGGCGCAGCGATGTATGATGTCATGGAGTGCAAATAAATGCTCTAGCCAGCGAAGAGCTGAGGACCCAGGAAGCGAGGATAGCGCAGGCAGGACGGATATCAAGGGAGCGATTCAAGGGTCTCTGTATGTCACGGATCTCCCCGAATAAACCTCGCACCGAAAGAAATGCCATCAAGGCAGCTTCACAACAGCTGTCCTTGCAGTTACTACTCTCTCACAAGGGGCGCAAGAGGGAGTACTCTTCGTTTCAGGCACTCTGTTTTCTTATTTCGCCCTGTGGTATAGCTGCAGCGAAACATTTTTTTCTCCTGGCATCACTATATATAGGGAGAGAGTTTCCATTTATTATCGCTAAATCATGCACGCACCTCCCTCAAGATTAATACGGAACTAAACGCTGCCTTCATGCTAGGTTTGGTTTGATTTATGGGGGCGTTACGTCCAAACGCGACTCAGGCTATGAGGCACGCCGTAGCAAAGGGCTTCGGAAATATCTACCACCTGGGGTTCTTTAACGTGCACTGACATCGCACAGTTCACGGGCCTCTAGAATTTCGCCTCCATCGAAATTCGACCGCCGCGGCCGGGATCGGAGCCCGCGTCTTTCAGGCCGGCAGCCGAGCGCCATAACCACTCAGCCACCGCGGCGGCCCTTCATGCGAGGTTTGAGGGCGAGGAAGCCAACGGTTTAGCTGCGAGAACCCTTCTTCGGTCATTTCGGAGAGAGGAAGCTGTCGGAGGAGCGAATTTTTGGCTATAGATAACCTTCCTTAAAGAACGGGGGATATTGGAGGGAATCTTAAGGGGAAAGAAAAGTCTGTTAAAATCAAGCACACGTGAAAATAACGAGTGAGCTGCAGGGAAACATCTTGCACGCAATAGTGCCCACCAAGCCTGCAGTATTATTTTGGTGGTCGCTGCGACCATTGTCCAACAGCGTTCGTCTGCGCCAGCGGGCTAGGGTCGAGCCTGTCAAGTACACTGCGTAGAAATACTCCCTGGGCCCTGGGCACTAAATATTTCTGCATATGCTTAATACATGTTCAAAATTCTGTCAGCCATACTGATAAGAAAGGAGTATTTTGCAATTTTGCTTGGCGTCCTGGCAGTGAGGTGTTGGTCAACATACAGCAGCCGTCAATGCTTTAAGATTTTATGGGTTTATGTACTGCGGTTCATAATAGGGAACGACTTGTCGGGTTACATAAAGCCAGAAGCTTTTAATAAATACAATAATATTGCTGAGACTGCCTTTCTTCCCTACTGATGAAGTTCGTGCCGAATGTCCGAGATTGTTACGACCTGTACTAGAAGTTCTTTGTCGGACTTCTGCGTGCTGTGGGAAAGTGCAATAATATTACAAGATCCCGTAGACCTGCTAGAATATATCGCAGAGCTCTAAAAAGACTCGAAGTTGCCTCGTAGAGATGTGCGTGGGCTAAAACCACTTGTAAGACGTCATACAACTCGACGAAGAACAAGTGTCATATACGGCCTCGTACAGCCCAGAAATCTCCTTGAGCTCATCAAAGAGTCGTATGAGATGTCGTTAGCTCTGGTAATATCACGTAAACGCCGCATACGCTCTCATGCAGAGGTTCCTGAATGTTCATGCATAGCTGCCTTACGGGATCAGAGTTCGCTCATGTAAGACCTTGTACACCAGGTGCATCGTTAGGAAGATGCTCAATAATCGCATTTACTGTGCCCAAATATCACGACCTTGCATGTTGCATGTTTCAATCTTCGGAGGAATATGTTGGCTCAACTTCATAAACAAAGAACTTGCTCCTTTACCCACGACTTCCTCGTGGTTCTTTTGCACATATCGCACTGCATTTGATGTGGTGTGCTACGACGGGCTCAGAAAGCTGCCAGTGCATGGTTTTACTCTTTAAGGTGGAGTGAGACTGTAAATAAGTTTCAGAAATTGATAGCACAGCAGTTGTATACGCTATGGCTAGAAAATTTGCAAGGAAACTTAAATATAGACCAAGCTTTCAATAGTCTAAATGTAGTTTTAAATATCATTTTTATTTTTATTTTGTGTTTTATATTTTCTACTCATGTGCCTTTTTCTTGTAACCAGCTACCCACAAAGTGTTGCAATTTTGTACGAAAGTAGTAACTACAATACACTAGCAACTAGACTAAAATTATGCGCTTTCTACAAAAATTAAATTGCTTGTTTTTAATGTTTGTCCATCCAATAAAATTGGCACATATTAAAAGATTTTCATAGTCAAAAAACTGCAAATGCATCTGGGCTATCGGTACTACTTCCAGTTATGCAAATGCCTTTATTAACATCTGTGGAAAAATTTCTTCGTGCACGCCTTATTGTCCCCGAAAAGAAGGTACACAAACGTCAAAATGTTTTTTTGAGAAAAGCACCAATAAAGTCTCTGAAAGCGTTCTCTTAATCAAAGCTTCACTTGACAGAAAACCTACAGGAGGCGCCCTAATGGCTGCAAAATGTACTTAGAACAAGGCCCAATTTTATACCAAAACTAAAAGCTTCAGAGCAACGCATTCTGGCATGTATTCGAAAGGAAGAGACCTCGTCGAGGTGCACCTACACTTCCGGTCGAGAGGAGGAAGAAAAGTACAAAACTATTTTTAAATTGTGAATAACCAAGTATAATACATTCTGTGAAAGATAAAGAAATTCTCCAGCAGATTATCGCAAACTCTCAAAATCGAATTTTTTTGAACAAACAAAGTCTCACCACACCTTCAGTTACGCTAGCACTACAAGCGCTTTCGTGGCCTCCGTGTGACAAGTGGCACATAGCCTTCAAGACTCCTCGATGAGCGCAGCGAGCTTCCAGCACGCGGCAAAGGCGGCAAAAGTTTTGGTTAAACCCTTGCTACGCAGGCGTTTTGAATGCCTTCCAACCGAATGTGACTAGATTCGACTGTCGAAATTACGCTGCTACACGGAAGCTTTTCAACGGCATTCGGTTCAGATGAGATTCGAGTCGTCGGAACTCCGCGGAGGCACTCCAGATTTTGGAATGTCATGCCTTCAACACGCGAACACAGTCCGAACCGACCAATAGCTGTCGCCATCGCTTCGCCCAGCCCACATCCGCGCGACTGCTTTCGGCTCCATGGCTGTTCATTTAAATACCCGCTGCTTGTTCTTTTTTCTGCTGTTTGTATAGCAAATAGCTCGTGTACTCGCGAAGTGAACGCTTGATGATAGTTGTACACAACTGAACATTTACCGCGTGAGCATGAATTTTCCCCTGGAGTGCTCCGATGAGAATGACTGCACTCACAATCATGTTTATATCGCCGCTTACAAACAGCTAGTGCTCGTCTGCATGACTTTAAACGCAATCCGCGCTTTTGTTCTAGTAAATAATCCCCCATTTTTTACCGGTTCTACCCTTTGCTGCTCACACATATTGAGAATCTGTGGGAAGCGCCGAAGCTATCGGTCCCCTTAGAAACACTTGATACCTGGGTTGTTAGCATCGCATGGACCGGCGCTTATCGCCAATTGCCCCTGCTGTCTCCGACGTGACCATATCAAAAAGTAGGTTCGTTGACCACTGATATAATTAAAAGTGCCTAATTTATTAGCCACAAAGGGCGGCGACGCCTGGCCGCCTAAAGCATTCCTAGGCAGTGTGGGTCACACCGACGCTTCCCTCTTATTGTATGAGCGTCTTGCGATGAAACAATAGTCTATTTCAGGTCATTGTACTCAAAACTACTCTATGGCCATTTGCATTCGGTAGAACTAGCGAATTTCCTCCCCGCAACAGAGTGAACAGGGCGGGCTCACTAAGCCTAGTCGTCGCGGAAGGCGGGCGTCGTCGATTAAATATAAGAATTTGGCAAGGATTCGAGGTCCTATGTAATATAAAGTGTTGGGTGTTATTATCTCTGGGGCTTTAAACTGGGAGGCAAAGACTGACAATGTTCGTGACAAAAGGAACAAAGTAAATGGTTTATGAGGGTCTAACATCCCACGGCGACTCAGGCTATGATGGACGCCTTAGTGAATGGCTCCAGAAATTTCGACAACCTGGAGGTCTTTTACGTACACTGACATCACGCAGTACACGGTTCTCTAGAATTTCGCCTCCAGCTAAATTCGACTGCAGTGGAAAAGATCGAACCCGCATCTTTCGGGACAGCAGCCGAGTGTCATAACCACTGAGCCACCACCGCAGCGAACAAGTAAATGGAATCACATGGCGCTGGAACATAGCAACTGAAACTCCTAATAACAATGCCTTTCTACTTTTATCTTTCATATATTGTTTTAATATATGGGGTACCACCAAAGAGAACATCTGAAAATGTCCCCACGCAAGAGCGGGCAGTAAGGCTGATTGCTAAGTTGCCATGGTACTTACACACAGATAATCTTTTTGTCTATTTCGGAAATACGAAGCGTACCCTTGAGTACGAATTTCGGCTATTTTATTCGACACATTTCTAAACATTTTGCGGACACATTTCGCGGACTCTTCCGCTGCCAACATAGCCTAGCAATGCTTTCGCAATATAAAATATAGCCAAAAGCGCGGTCCGAACCGCAGCAACACAGCAACATCGATTCCAGGAAGCTAGATAACCGGGCTATCGCCGGAGCCTCTCGTGGGAATGGTTATAACTTCTAGCCTCTCCGGGGTGTGTTATAAAACTTTGTCGTGCACCCCTGAAGTGCGGGCGAGGACCATGACCCGTCAACCGTGCTACCCTCCTCTACAGAAATCGGCATAAGATTCCGGGCAAGCTGTGCAGCTAAGAAAAGAGGTTCATGGCGAAAGTTGCCCAAGACACAACACAGCCTCTTCAAGTTCATTTGACCTGGACCAGCATTATCAAGCGTATGCATACCACAGTTAATAACTTTTTAATCGCTGTGAAATCACTTGACCAGAGTGAGCGGAACTTCTTCGTCGTCACGGAAGTTTTTTGTTTTAGTGAGCTCGTATCGGAAAAAAGGTGCAAAAAATCTTAAGGTATTGCGAGGAACCATGAAAATACAGGGTGTAATATACTGTTAAGGCGTGGTTTTAGAAAGGGCGGTAAAATGCCTTCTAAAGATCGTATAGGCCTTTAGCGACAATCGAAAGGTACTTGCTGAAATAATCGTACACGCGGCTGTGCTCCAAAGTAAGTCGACAGAAGAAATTAAAAAGTAATTCTGCGATGTAGGATTTTCACTTTCTTATGGTAGTCGACGTCTTTAAACCCATCATAACATTTGCGGCACTGACTTCTCCCCGCCCGGGCTCTGATGATACATTCTGATAGAATGATTAGCTCTACATAAGAGATATGCACGGAATCCTTTAGAAACCGGATCTTCAAGGATGTTGTTGTTACAGTAGTCATATGCGCACCAGAGGGCATTGTCTCAGTCAACCAAAGGATAGCACTGTGCAATTCTATTGTCTCGTCTTATTGTTAGTAGTCTATCGGCTGCTCTACTGTTGCGTAAATATCCCGCCAAAATATATGCAGGAAATAAAAGGCATGAGATCCATCACTTATATACGGAGCACTGTTATCCGGAGGCATTTTTTCCCGATAGTAGCACTGGCGATGCCAGCGTCACTACCAGCATAGTGTCAATCTGCCCTTTCACGATATTTCGAATGGTGAAGTGCTAGGACTAAACTAAGTGAGATAGTGAAAGAGAGAAGAAAGAGTGCAGCGGCAACTACCAGAAGAGCCAAGCACATCGATAAATTTTAAACACAGCACGATGTTACCGTGTGGTATGGCATGGCCTTCTATGCCAAATTAAAATATAAATACCTTCTAGAACCGTGAGTTGTGCGCGTGTTATTGTCACCGTAAAGAACGAAATACAAAATTACGCGAACGTTTTTATGCACATCTCCAAAAATAGACTGTCCTTTAATAGTCGACTCATTGCTGCAGTGGAACAGGGGATAACATTATCGTGGAGGTGACACAGTCCCGCTATCATGTACCTGCGGCGTTTATTGTGAATAGCTGTTTTAACAGTGTGCTTTAAATCTGTTCACAACGCTTGCGGTGATGATCCTAGAATAAAATGAGAATCATGTTACCTTCATACCCCTTAACATGCCCTTAGGTTTTGGTTACAGGGAGATGCTGTGGCATAACCTTGACTTTTTGACATTTGTTTGCATTCACTTGACGCTTGTTCACTTATACCTGTCAATGACAGTATTTAGGAGCAATGCTTCAGTATCCGCACCTAACCTTTTCTCTACTTGCCGCATGTGTTCTTAACAGGACCTCGTATGAATTATTTCCTCCACCTATCGAACACTCGTATGCAAATATTAGCACCTCCTTGCCTGTGACCCGCCTGTGCTCACACATCATGTTCTGTGTCTCTCCGAACACACTTGACCCTTGCGAATGGATTTTTTCTTCCTTGCTTAGAAATGATATAAGCGTAATCAGACTGTCTTACTGTAATTCAGGGATGTCCTGAATCTTGGCGGGCATTTCATCTTTGCTGATGACTAATCGCGCGAAACGGCACCAATTTTGCTTGGAACGCTGCAACATTGCACATACATGGAAATCTTGGGATCCTCTAAAGCATGACATTGATAGTTAACGCAGTTTCTTAATCCTTTGCTTACCTGAGGTATGCGTGGCGGAAACACACTAAAATTGAATATGCATTGATTTAAAAGAAGCTTGTCCAATTTCCCTTTCAATGCTCATTGTAATCTCTGTTGAGCGCGGTTATTAACATGTCTGGTATTACATATTTCATGTCTTGGTTCCTATGCATTCTTTATATTTTGTATCTTATAAGCAGCTTAGCAGAAAAATGCAATCGTAATATAGAAGTCAGGGCACACATAGCACCATATCCCACGCAGCTAACCAGTACCCTCCTAATGCGTCTTCTATCATGCCTGCAAAGCACAGTAGACATTGTCTCCGTGCCCGGCGCTTAATTTCACTGCATATTCGAAGTTCCCTTTTCTACTATTAGAACCCGCGTCGCTCCTTTGGAGAATGCCAAGGTAGAATGAGCGGTATCAGTCCGGCAATGTTTTAAAAAAGAGGAAGTTTTATGAATGTGGGTGATGACACTACCAGAAGCACATCTTTGAAGCGACGGCGCGATAGTTTGGATTTGAAGAAGCATTTCTGGACGAGTGTCGGAAGCGGCTATGTTTGTCTGAGGTTTTGTCTTCTTTTCTATTTCATCACTCAGTGTTACGACTCTTGACTGCTTTTCAATATCAGTGTTAAGAGCATTATAGTCTCTGACTCTGTGGTCTTGAAGAATTCATTTCTAACAGCTCGTAAGCTGCTTAAGCGCCAAAAGTATGAAACAAGCTGCGCGGAATTCTGGCTGTGCTTACTGCATTTGGCGAATACGCGCTTTAACAAGCTGCATGCAATTCTGGCTGTGAGGGCTGCGGTTGGAGAATACGCGCTGTTGTCACCCTGCTAATGTTGAAAATATTTTTGACAATTTTAGCAGGCTTCCACAGGGCTTTCAATAGTGAATGGCTGGGTCGTTGGTGCCCTTTCCCACTAAATCCACTCATTAAAAAAATAAAGTGAACGAAATGTATTGTGGATTGCTGCATTCGAAAATATTCCAAATAGCTGGGCTTGCTTAACGCTATAGTGACGCTGGAGATATTAGCAGTGAACTTAGTAAACTTCTTGCGCACAACTGGCGCGAGGACCATAGTGTTCTGTACGATTTGATTTAGTTAATTTGTTTATTCGTTTTGAAAAATGAAATGCTGATCGTTTATTCTTCCGCTATCTCTGAGAATGTGATAGACGCGTAAGGGGAAAATATATCTGCCAACAATAATAAAATCTAAGCGCATTTATTGTGCCGGTTCCTCTCTTTTGCTTTTTAAAGACTTTATTTGTTCTACTTCTACCTTGTATTCCTGTAGCCCAATTTTAATATTTTCATTTTTATGACTTCTCCATGGCCTCGCCAATTGCCGAACGAAACGCACATGTGATGTACATAAACGATCACAGATCTTCCGCGTCGTACCTCTGGTATGGACTTGAAAGGGATTTTAAGAGCTCCACATTTATAAGTAACAATAATCGGCAGAAAGAGGTTCAGAGATATTCTTTTCTCTTACGAGGGTCGCATGATTCCTTGCAGATTTCGCTCTCAGGAAACCTATTGTTATTTCCTCCGCATCCCATGTATTCGAATGTACTGCACGCATTTGTTGTTGCATTGAAGTACCACTTTGTACCGGGGTTCCCCCCACTGCAACTCTCGCCTTCGTCAGGAGGCTTGCTGCATTCGTTGTCAGGCCCTTCTTCAGGTATAATCATCGCTGTTGACCCTGCAGAGGAATTATTAAGTAATATTTATTTTCACAGAAAGAAAAGCAAGAAGTTAAAGAGGAATAACCATGAAGCGATCGTTCGTTCTTAAAAGGCAAAGCTCCATTCACTTTGAACCGGCATGAATGATGGCGCCGTTTATAACAGGAAAAAATGTCTAATGCTGCTTAAGTTTGAAGTGCAATGGCAATTTGCTTTGACCGTTCATGATACTTCGTTATTGGCGCCAGCTACATCTCTACGTTATCCGCTGCTCACATCACATAAACTGTGAGCAAGCTTAGCGTCTACAAGGTGGTCCGAAGTCATGAATGCTACCTGGGTACCACCTTCAGTAGCCCTAAGTAGTACTTTACTTCTGTGTAATATGAACTCTATTAGATCCAAATACAGAACATCGTGTAGTAAGTTGGGTTCAATAGTTGAATTTGGTAAGAGCGCGAAGACGCGACGAGAGACGGGAGTACATGCTGTTACCAACATTATCATCAACAGAGAAACCCAACTCACCACTTTTACTATGGTCCAAAGAATGAACATTTCACGACAATGATTGTACTTAGCATAATTTCCACTGGTATTCGTCGCATGCGGGAAAATAATAACTGAGGAAAATAAGTATTTTTTAGGTCACAGTTAGCAAAGTGTACCAAAATATGTATATTCTAAACAGAAATTCTATTGTCAGCGAATCTTATTCAAGTGCCGTTTCGAATAAGTGCTGGAAAGACAAGTTCATTGATGTTAAAAAAGAAACCAACATACTAGACTTGCCGTTATAGTAATTATTTCAAAAATGATGCACTCACACTCAAGTAGTGTGGAACAAGCCAGCAGTATGAAGACCCAAGACTTCATAATAGATCCAGCGAATCAAGATACTGAAAATTCAAATATTTCATGTTATTCAATTTTTCGAGATCAGGATCATTGCCGGCATTTTCTTGCAAGACATAAACTACAACAATGCTGGTTTGAGTGATATCATTTTATAGCTAATTGGAAAAAAAAAATTGCACTTCGTGCACCTAAGCCTGTATGTCAAAAGGATTTGCCAAACTTAGTTCGTTACTCTCCTTTCGCACAGCTGTCATACCACGAAGCAAGTCCATTATAGAACACTATGCCGGAAAGTTTTCTCTCTTTTTCTTATGTACACAAACGTGAATACGAGCAATACTTCCCTCACATGCACGCGTCAAGCGAACTCGTTCACTCTCGAACTTTCTTAGATTGGAAATAAGTAGTCACCGCGGTGGCTTATAGGTTATGGTGCTCGGCAGGTGACTCGAAAGACGCGAGTTCGATCCCGACCCCAGCAGTCGCATTTTGGTGGCGGCGTAATTCTAGAGGCCTGTGTACTGTGTGATTTGAGTGCACGCTCAAGAACCCAAGGTATTAGAAATTGCACGGAAACCTCCACTAAGGCATCCATCATAGGCTGGGTCGCTTCGAGACGTTAAACCCCGTGAACAAATCAAAATTGAAGTAAGTTTGTCCAATTCATTGGCCATTCATTGCAGTCACCAATGAAAGCGCAAACTCGGTTTGTTTCAGTCGCTGCTATGCCGTTACTAGTGTGCCTGTCCTGTCTCGCTTGTTATGCGTTGTCCTTTCCAGCGCTACAGCCCTTCTGGAAACCTTGGGCGCTCTGAAGTCTTCACCTCTGAAAATAACTATTATCTGATATTGACAACGAATATTTCTGGAAGAGGGGGGAAGGGGAGGGCTAGTTGGAACTCTATTCTATAAACATAACTGCGCCAAGCAGGGGACACAGAAAAGAGGCACAAAGGCCGAGCACACATGATCTGCGTTTGTCCTATGTGCTTCTTTTCTTTGTGCGGTCTTCTGCTGCGAGTTCTCGTGTTTTAGAAGAGACCCCCACATATGACCGTCTTTTTGGATAGATGTTTATATCTTCAACTAAACCACGAAATGCTTCTGGCAAAGCCACGCTGGGGTTAGAACCTGGATACTCCAGCTCAGTCGACGAGTGCCTTAACAACTGAGCCACCGCGGCGGGTAAATCTCATCGTTATGAACTACTTTTTCTTTTGTGCCGGGACCAATGACCAGAGTAAAATTTGGAGGTCCCTATCGTGTGAATCACGGTCAGGCATATAGTTGGGAATAGATTTTTCGTCCAAATCGGCCCTGGTCAAATTTCGGGGATGGCCCAGGCCAAATTTTGTCAATGGCCCGGGTGTATTTGAGATATGTGAGAGAGTTAGTGGATCATTTCGTTTCCTCAAAACCAATTTTAAATTTTTTCACCTCCTCCCTGCACTGTACACATGGCGGCCAGATTGTAAAAATGAAGATTGGTTTTTGGGGAAAGTGAATATCGGAGTATCTGTCTCATATATCGTTGGACACCTGAGGCACGCCGTAAGGGAAAGGATAGGGAAGGGAGTGAAACAAGAAAGGAAGAAAGAGGTGCAGTAGTGGAGGGCTCCGGAATAATTTCGACCACCTGGGGATCCTTAACATGCACTGACATCGCACAGCACACGGGAGCCTTAGCGTTTCGCCTCCATCGAAACGCAGCCGCCGCGGTCCGGTTCGAACCCGGAAACTCCGGATCAGTAGCCGAGCGCCCTAACCACTGAGGCACCGCGGCGGGTCGGCCAAAGTGGCAACTGGCAACTGCCGTTTTGTAGCGAAGTGGTATGCTGACGGTTGAAACTGTAGGTGCCACAGACTGCTGGTGCAGGCTCCCGAACATGTTTCATGCATGCTTTTATAATAAAGAGATCGCTCTTTCTTTTTTTGAAAATTGTTATGCAGAACTTACTAACCCCTCGCTGTATAAAGAAATTTGTCTGGATGCGTGTTTAGGAGACTACTACCGTCGACTGTGAAGACGTCAGAATGTTGTATAGTTTTGTTTAGCTGTTCGGCCTCACGTCCCTGGGTAATAAAAATTAATGAGTTACTGCCAATACACGCGGAATTGGTAAATATCGTCTTCACAATCATAGATCGCCGGATGGCCTAGGCTACTCCTGGCGCAGTGGTGCAGCAGTTAAGAGATGCGCGTCTGCCCTGCAATGGCAGGTGCGGCCACCGGTTGGGCTTGTGAGACCCAAGTGGCTCTTCGCGATCAACCTCTCAGCACTAATCATTATTTAACTGCCACCTGCCAACATGGTCAGTTTGCTCACGATCTGGTGGACAGGTTGTGTTTCGCCAGGAGGTCACGTTACCTAGGTGGCGCACCTAGTTGCCGTAGCGGCCAGTTGCTCCAACTTGTCTGGCTTTGAGGCTTCAATGTTGCTTTGCGTCTTGGGGATACTAACGCTTTCTCGTTAAGAAAAAAGCAGGCTGACCAAAATGACATAGTACAGGCCAGAAATCAGAGCCATTAGAGAATTTGGAGAGCTTTGTCTCTACATGCAAGGCCACCTCTTACCGATTGTAAAATGTTTGAATTTTTTACTCAGACGCCAAATTCCCCCTTCAAGGATACTAATGCACAGTACCGATGATATCAGAAAAACAGAATATGTCCACTTTTTACATCGTTACAGACTCGCCACGCTGCAGTCTAAACCAAAATCTCTAGCGCCTTTGTTTCAGCTTGTACCGAGGCAACGGTGCTCAGATTCTTGACGCCAGATTTTTTTACTTCTTTTCTGACGACTGAAAATTAATGGTTGCCTTCTGGTCTGATTGTTTCATCGGTGTTGAAAATTGGAAAAAAATTAGGTGGTACCCGCTGCGGCGGCTCTGTGGTTAGGGCGCTCGGCTACTGATCCGGAGCCATCCACTACGGCATCTCTTTCTTCTTTTATTCTCTCAGTCCCCCTTCATCCCTTACCTTACGGCGCGGTTCATAGTGTCCACCGAAATATGTGAGACAGATAGTGCGCCATTTACTTTCCCTAATAACCAATATTCATTTAAAAAATTGAAACTTTGTTTTGGGTGAAGGAAAATGGCGCTGTACTTTCTCACGTTTCGTCGGACACCTGAACCGCGCCGTAAAGAAAGGGATAAAGGAAGTAGTGAAAAAAGAAAGAAAGAAAGAGGTAGCCCACAACTTTGATTACGTCGCGGACCCATCAAACTTCAAAATGCAGGAGAGGACACTCCAGCGGCCAAGGTATAGTTCTGCCAATATCTCGTCCATTGCTGCTCTTGGTAATTCATTTTTTTTAGCTTTTGCAGGCACTGTAGATTCTCTCTGTTGATGACGACCTATGCTTTGTGGCCAATTACAAGCGCCGAAGCCGTTTCTTTTTCTTGCTGAAGCTTTCGTTTGGCGTTCAAGAATACATTCCCCTTGTGTTCCAATTCTAGGCGGAAAATGGCCGACATTCCCTTTTGCCGACACCTAGAGTGTACTGGCGATCTTTATTTTTTCCATGTGACTGGAAATATTCTCTACGGGGTAGCTTTTGTGATACAGGAGATACGATACAGTGTAGCTGCGGCTGTTCATCACCTTGCCATAAATGCCCAAACAGCTGCTCTGCCATGAGGCTACAAAGACTGCCGTGCTTATCCTGCACGCCCTTCTTCAGCACTACGGGGGTCATCGGGAACTCTTCATGACTGGGGAGCAAAGCTTTCCTATAAAACCTGCTGCGGGAATAGACTCGTACTTCGAGAACAGCCTGCCGCTCACCTCCAATCACCCTCAACGAAATGACACGATACGACGTTTTTTCTAATGTCATTTCATATACACTCTTCAACTACATTCCACTTGCCGTAAGCAAGCTGGGAGTCAATACTTGTGTGTTTAGGTTTCCTTCTAATACTACCGTCCAGTCAACAAGTGGCTACGCTCCTCCTGCCTCGCACACAGCCGATTATCACCTTCTTTCTGACGATGCCTGTTTTTAGGGTACCCTAACTTTCATTGCGCGAACAGTTTGGCTTGGGAGCTGCGAACTGCCGGTACTCGCGCGCGTCAACACTCAAGCCCATCCACTTAACTCAATATGCAGTGCGTTTGTGTGTTTCAAAAACGTTCTGCAGAAAAGCATGCCTACCCACGCCTTTTGTGAGAAAATGCGCAGTCCCCTCTTCACCCTTGCACTCTATTGGAACAAATACGTCTTCTGAACTTCTTTGTTTCTGTAGTGTCATGTGTTACTGAGAGCTGTTTTAGAAACACTGATATAGTGTGCATGGCCAGTTTGTAGTGGTTTCATCGCCTTTTTCTGAAGACTCAATTTCTGCAGATAGAAATTAAGCTTTTCCAGTGGTTCTTAATCAAAATGCGTTCATGGATTATGCAAGAAATTTATTATACATGAATTGCGTTGTTTTTCTACCTGTTTGCTGTTATATTACGATTTCCTTTCAGTGTCGAGAAAAGCTTGAGTTGTATGCCATTCCCTTCTTCTTTATTCTACTCATGCACTTTTCCTGCAGGATCTAGCGTGCTTGTAATAACGCGTAAAATTGCTTTTTCATCATGCCTGGCAAGTTTTTTCATTAACTAAATTGTGAGACAAGAACATACGTTATAAATTGTGCCACGAAATGTGTATTTTACTGTCATATGCAGTATGGGGCTGTTCATGTCCATGAAGCAACATTGCAATGTTAAACTAGCAGTAACCAAGGAATGCTCAAACGGAATGCTGTGAAGTGAAGGCCCTTATCTAATTTCCTTCACGCCGCGTGCAAGTAGGCACCAGAGCTTGCGGATGCAATCCTAGAGACGTACTGCCTTTCTTGCATTTCGAAGTGTATGGAATACCCTGAGGTGTAGTACAATTCACAATAAGTTGTTTCGTGACGATCACTTTTACCGACATTATTGCTTGCCTTGGAGAACGCATATTATAAGATGGTGTATAATATAGATTCTTAAGGGACGTTTAACATAGGCGAGATCAGCAGAAGTATTTCGTAGCCTGCCACAGTCTCGCTTCGCCGTACTGAAAAACGCAGCAGGGCTATACGCTGATATCTTGATGGAAAGGAAAAAAAAGCTTCAGATCAGATTTTAACAAAGCACTGTAATGGCACACGGCTAAAGAGAGCCACAAGAGAGAGAAGAAAGGACTAAACAAAAGGCTGTTAGTCTTTCAATATACACTACCATCTAACCCAACAGTTAACTGCGTTAAAGATGAAATGAGAGGGGTGAAAAAATTTCCACCAACACAGATTTCAAAGCACGCTGGAAAACCAAAACGTTGTCGTTAGTCGTAAACAGCAAACGCTAATTTTCACATTGTTTACACTGGCGCCTACAGCGTGCTTTGCACGAGTACCTTACAAAGAGTCGAAAATTTTGAACCACTTACTAAGATCTTTCTTAAGAGTAAGCGTCTCTTATTTAAGCTGGACTACATTCCTCTATTTCCTTAAAAGTTTTCTTTGAGGCCTGAATACTATTTTTCTGATTACGCAGTAGGTTAGGTAATGGTTCTATGAAATTAACTGATTCCATATGGAATGATTCCTAAAACAACCTGTAGAAGGATGTGTGTGAACAACATTACCGTGCCAGCAGTGGGTTCAAATGCGCAGCGAAGCCTGTACGTTTGTGGAGCGCCGCCAGTTTATATACAGACTAAGCGAGCGCCTTCTATTGTTTTCATTTAGCATCCCGACCAGACGGGTTTCCGTCAGCACTAGACTTCAAACTCAGTTAAAGTTCAATGCACCGCAAGCGCCTTAAGTTGACTTGATGTGTGCGCCTTCCAAATATGTATTTTTGTTTTGCTCGGCGTGTTGACCTAAGGAATAAAATGAATTGCAGAAATTTATAAGCCTGACAGTGTATGAATTTCAGATGCTACAGAGACTGTGTATAATACAATTGAAGTTCAAGAAAGATTAAACCCTTACATGCGCACTTTAACCACTGCACACGCTTAATATCTGGTCTCCCGCCGGGACAATTTCTTTAGGACTCGATAATTAAATTATCTGCATAGTTGGGAGATTGCTCCGCTGAAAGAGAGGATTTTAACACATGCACTCGCAGACCATGCGCCTAATTACAGAAGCCACCATAGATTTCATAGCCGGTGTTGTAAAGGTGTAAATAAAGTGACGTATGCAAGAGAGCACATTATTATCTACTCACTTTGTAATGCAAACCATTGTGGTCGCCTCTTCTCGCCTTTGATGTCGTAATTTTCGATTCCTCCTGGACAAAACGTAGAGTAACTGTACTTTAGCAATTTAACTCTCCTGGTCGACACCTCTGGCCAACTATGGGAGCAGTTGCACGCATTTATAGCGTGGGCAACTGTAAGGCCAGAAAAAACATCGATTTGGTGACTTCTGCGTGCTTCATGATCACCTAATAGAGGTTAGTAAAAGATAGTGCGCATGCTCTCTGATCATGCATTTTCTATATTCTAGATAAGATGCCCACCTATGGGAATGCAGGTCATGTGGCCGTGGATTCCGTAGTGTCTAGAACGACTTTTGCTTGGTTGCAATATCAGTTTATGCTGAGCCTTCGTAAGGCATAATGACAAGGCACGGCTGGGTTAGAGACGCTTGAGCTAAGTTTGAGTGGAATGACAAGAAGATGGTAGCTGTTTACAGATATTGCAAGAAACTTTCCCTTAAAAGATAGTTCTGATGAAGTGAATTTAATATACAAGACGATATAACATAAAAACAAGGTACTCTGCACGAGCGTGTCATTTGGAGTCAGTGTTGGGGCAGATCCGCCGCCACTAAAGGATCTAGGGACCAAATTCCAGCAGTCTTCTTGTTTCATATTTTCAACACTTCGGCTTTGAAAAGCCCAGCAAAAATGTTTGCATGTCGTTATTACGTAGTTCACCCTGAAAGAGGAAAATTTTACACGAAAATGTTTCTAACTCTAGAGAACATTTCTCGCTTCTAGATAAGAGCTTTGGGTAGTCCGTGACATGCGTTTCGGCAGACTCAAGAGAAAGTTTACTTGTCTGAAGCATGAATATAGCTTCTGGCATGAGACAGTCTCGTTGGCTGCTATTTAAGAGACCTCCATTTCTCAACTGCATATTTAATTAATCACATTTTTTAAAAACAAACTGAAACTTAACGGGCTAGTCACAAATTGAGTATTAGGACTAGTAAAAAGTCGCCATTCGAATGGCAACCCTCTTTAAAAAAACCTTTTCCGCTATAAATTGCTATTTGCAGTCGGTCAGGCTAAACTTTTCCGCTTGTTCTAATTGTCACGGTTCGGTGAATAAGGCCTTGGTGTGGACCTATATTGGTATCAACATGAGAAATAACGTCTGCACGTGGTGCCCTAAAGTGTAGAATTTTATTGACGAAAAGGCTGAATACTTATGATATATATGTGCAGTTACGCCACTCAATTGTACGGTACATAAACATAAAAAGGGTTATGAAAAAGCACTTGATAAGAAGGAAACGCATCAACTGCGAATGTGCTCTCTTTTTCTATCATGGCAAGTGAGTGGCTCTAATATAACAAGGTTTGCTCACTGTTCTTTCCCGTTCACACAAATGTATAAAATGGAAAGTGCCGGTATGTGTTGCTCCATACATGAGGTCGTTTTCTTTACCTCTAATCTTGCGAAGCATGAGGCTTCGCAATGTCGTTAAGCATGAGGCCAGCATTTCAGTCCTCCGTATATCAATTCCGCATCAGTACATCCGTCACAGCAACGGCCGCTGTCTTGAAAGGCACAGACGACTCCAAGGGAGTGCAAGGTTATGGTAGCTCCGAATCTAACTTGCTCCAATTAAGCATATCACGAAAGGTGAGTTATGGCTCGTTTCTTTACGTGGATCGTTTCATTGCCTTCGTCGCTAATACCAGGGTAAACATGGAATACTTTACTGGCGCCATTTTTGTTCACAATTTTCTGTTAGCGTTCCGGTGAACTTCTTTTTTGAAAACGTGAAGCCTTTTTCTACCCATACTTCTTTATCCCAGTGCTCGGCACACCTTTATGTCAACGACGACGACCAGTATTACTTCGTGCTCCTGGATAAATATTTCTCTTTTTGGAGCCTTGCTTCTCGCCTAGCCTCCCGAGGATCCGCCAGAATTCACATGCTGCTAGATGCCTATCTATATTAGCGTCTTTTAAAAATCTTTCCATCTCTACCAGTGGCAGGTTGAGATTGGTAGCTTATGTCTCGTATTAAGTTTGACAATGGTAGCTACTTTTATTGGGCGCGTATAATGGAATCTGAGTGGTGTGCGCTGAGTTGACAGGACCGAAAGCCACCAATGCCTTGTTTCCGACCGAAGACGGCGCTGGTTCCATTTGTCGTCTGCATAGACACAGATGATCTCCAGGGTTTCATCATGCTTGGCTGATGAAGGTAAGTACCGTAGCCAAACTTAGCACGAAACTAGAGTTACATACCACATCATCAATTAGAATTTTTCTGAGAAAGTGCTACATTTATTATGTGATTACTTTTATTAAACAGGGTATAGAAAATGTCATATTGCAACCAGCAAGCTTTGCTATGCCTTGTAGTGAACACAATAAATAATACTTCGCAAAACATTCAGCTTGATAGTATCACCTAGAATAGCATGCAAAGCTTGTCCTCTGGAAAACTACTATTCTTTTCTTTGCTTCTGGCGCCATTTCAATGATAGGAAAGCAGAATATTTCAATTTCTCCATCGACGAAGCAGGAGTGTAGAAATTCTGGCGTTTTCATTCAAACACTTCCAACAATTCTGAAACATCGTTCCACACCCAGACAATGTGTTTGTTTGAAAATTTTTGTCCGTATATTTTATTATTTAGAAAAGGCAAATGATTTCTTTTTCGTGTGCATGCGCAGAGAGTAAGAGTGGAAAAAAATAGGCCTTGAGCGTTTAATACGAAATGTTCTAGACAGAAGCTTCTTTCTCGTGTTCATTGAAAGAAAGCCTCCGCAAGCATGTGACTGCGCCGTGCACATCGCCTGCGCATTGCTCTTCGCCCTAACTTCGTCGGAAGGTAGATGCGCGGGTCCCAACAAAACGCCGCCAATCGCCTCGAAACGCGACAGGGCTTGAAACACCGCCATATCCTTGAAACGCAAGTGATCAAGAACATCTACGCAGTAGCAAGTACCTGCCGTTAGAATAAAGCCGCCATATGGCTTAAAGGAAGTTTAGAAACGGTGAGTGCACGGAGCAACCACTGCAAGAAATCTGCAGCACAAATATGCGATTGATAGCTGTAACGCAAAGCTACTAGACTGACTAATGCGAAAACGTATGACAGCAAGGGATGAAGAGTAAAAATGATCTAGAGGACAAAAAATCTTTCTTCGTGTGCTGAGAAACACAGTGCATGTAACACGCAATATCAAGTTTGAGCTTTACCAAATGGCGTAGCCAGCTTTCCTGTCAGACGCTAGATTCTTCAGATGTTTAAGCAGCGGCTTATAAACGTGGATATATAGCCGGATAATGGCAGATGTAGGTTCTTTCCGTGTGGAAACACGGAGTCGCTATCACTGATCGTTGAAAAATAACACGCTGAGACTTGTGTTGATGCTCAGCGCAAATTGGATGAAGTAGAAGTAAAGCAGCTTCGACTTTTGCATGAAACAGATATAGGGCTTTGACAAATTTCTCTGAATCATCGCCTTCGCTTCTTCGAAGCGCGTTTAAAAAATATCACCTCGCTTGAAAGAGAAAATTACGTTTAAAACGAAAGTTCCGTTGTCTAATTATGCGCCAGATGCGCAGTGTGCGAGTAATCAACGCGAAAAGTTACGAATTGGCGTGAGAATTCATAGTTAACCGGATAACGATGCTAAATGGGCGCGGTAGGGAAAAGAGTTGCTAATGCGCCCTGCGTGATAGTGTGACTGCATGTTCAGAAGCGGGGACTTTCATTGACTTGGTTGAAGGAATATCAAATATACTGGAACGAAACAGCGTGAAAACAAGGGACTACCGAAAGAGAAGAGCACAGAGAGAGCGCTGACATACAACTGGGTGTATTTCGTGCGAGAAGGCACTAAATACAGAAAGCAAGCACAAGAAAAAAACAACGCACTACTGATATCATTTGCTAGTATTTAAGAAAGCTGCTTCTTTCTTTTATAAGTAAAGAGACACTTCGGTCATGCATTCATCTCCTCTGTGGTGGATTACAAAGGCTTAATAAGTGTCCCTTTGTATCTGGCTACTATAAGTGCGCAGCACTTTGCGCTGCCCTGAATGATGAATGCGACCACATGTAGTCACGTGTTTGGGAATAGCGACAGCTTTGCTATTGCTCAAGTCGCACGAAATACACCCAGTTGTAAGTCAGCGCAGTGTGTGTTTTCCTCCTTTCTGCAGTCCCGTGACTTCGCGCTGTTTAGCTCCAGTATCATGAACCAACTAGCCCAACAATCGTCCCTTTTGCAATAAAGTATATGTCAAGGCCTCAGAGCAATGGAAAATTTTGTTTATAGAGACAAACAAGAAACTGCAAAACAAAGATCGAGAAAAATTATACGGGAGTTTAAAAAACATTGGCACATTATATTTTCCGAACATCTTACAAAACGATATATAATAGCATTTGTAATGGGGTTTATTCTGAAGGCGCAAAGGCGGAGGATAAAAAGATGATGGCTACTTCCGCTGCCACACGACCATGGCTCGGACTCTTGATACCCTCTACGCCGCTGTCTTCCGAAAACACAGAGCTCGCCACAATGCCGACGCAAGAAGGGTGCCATCCGGGCAACTCAGCGGAAGTATAAGATGGCTGAGTGGTAATAGGTCATCAGGCGTAGAATGTCCGTTGTTTCGCGCCGGCGGCGTCGCAGATAGGGAGAAGGGGTGAAAACTTCGAAGGCGAAGTTGACTGAAGTTGTTTCCTTTTTCACACAGCATAGGCCTTCCTAACAGGCTTGCAGTTTTTGGGCCAGGTGTGGGGGCAGTGGCAACTTAACATCCTAGCATCATGGAAAAGTTTCAACGGAACTGAGATCGTCCCTGCGAGCCTCTTGGCTGGATGATAACTCAACGTCACCGGTTGGATGATGCGCTAAATTTCTTCGGTGTGTTTCACGGCCTGTGAACGAGATGGCTTATGGTCTATATGGTGTATGAAGTTTAACGCCCCAAAGGGGCTGAGTAAATGAGGGAAGCCTGAGTGCAGGGCTCCGGAAACTTCGGTCCCCTGTGGTTCTTTAATGCGCACTGAGATCGCACAGTACACTGCCCTCTAGAATTTCGCTTCCATCGAAATGCGACCGCTGCGGCCGGGATCGAACCCGCGCCTTTCGGGTCAGCAGCCTAGTGCCATAACCAATGAGCCATCGCGGCGGCCCACCTATGAACAAGAGGTACACTCAGAGGGACCTGGGTGGTGGAGAAGAATGAGATCAGGCATCGATAACGGTTCACGTTTATGCAGGGGCAATAAAGACGAAACTCCTGTTGTGGTCTGAGTGGCCCTGCTGTAAGCGAAAGTAACGAGTAGAAGAACACAGGCTCTATTGTGTGGTCGGATGCAGCATACATTTATGTCACATGCATTCATGATATAGTTGATGCGCTCAGTGAGACCGTTAGTTTGCGTATAGTGGGCAGCAGTGACGCCGAGAAAGATCGTGTGTTGGGGAAAGAGTGCTTCGACAATTTCAGACAAGAGCACTCGCCCTGTGGCGCTCGGCGACTCTGGTGCGCTGTAACATAAGGCGTGGCCGCTCAGACTGCGATAGAATGTTACTCCTCGCGGCGACCAATAGCTCAAAGTTTTAAAATAGCGGGCGAGATGTACGTGTGGCGCCAGTGAAAAGGGAACCGAAGCGATTTGTACGAGCTTAAAACCGCGCCATGGGCTCAATGTGGGCGTGGAAGGTAAAAGTCCGGACACCAGATTGTAACCAACGGGATGTAACAACCAGCCATTTTCGGCTTTCCGAAAGCTGTTGCGGAGACATAAAATTTGATCTCGAACAGCAAAATGTGCGGCTTTATAGAGTAGGACGCGAGGGACTGAATGATTGGAAGACTGAGACAGGAAAGCTATGACGGATGATATTTATGGGTACCTGCCCTTCTCGGAGGTGATATCGCTGAGCGAAAGTGAGGACAGAGTGATGTCGGATGTGAAGGGTTCGTGGATAGACGGGGCGACTGATGGCAAAAGAGTGTGATACAGATCTTCAGCGCCGCCATGTTTGCTTCCTCACCTATAGATAACACGGATGTTTACTTTTGGGAGGCAGAGAGGCCAGCGCACAAGCCCGCCAGAAGGTTCGCTCTGTAAAGGTAGCTAACACATTGCCGCGAATGGGTCAGATTTTGTTAACAACCAAGAGAGTAGACAAACAGCCATTTTCTGTTAAAGTGAAGAAGCTCTCGGTCTTCTTGAGAGCACAGCTTCTGTACCCCAAAACGATTCATCGAACCTAGCTTTGTGTTATGCGAGCACAGAAATGACTACTTTACCACTAGCGTCTATATCCAACTCTGTAGGCGAATTAGAATAATAATATATGTTAATTTCATCAAGACGCACAATGCATCAGAAACAAGCCGGACTAGTTGGCTGGTATGACCGGCCGTTAAGATGCATAAAAGACATGGAGCTTGTAGTGAATGAACCCGTGCGCATATCAAAAATGCAAATAAAATGATAAAAACAATAATTGCGAGGAATAGCGTCCCAGTACAGATATGTAGGCCTTGTTAAACAAACTGAAAAGAACTGAATAGAGCAAATTAAACATGAAAAAGATATTTGTACGTTAACAGCAGTTTTACAATTCATTTTTTATTAACGCTTTTAGAACTCTCTTAGTATCTCGTGGAAAAAGTCTCGTTAGGTAGCTTGTTTAAAATATCTTGAAATTATTTATAGCATTTGTTCGCATCATATCTTGTTGCTGAACGGAGAACAACGCAAGGAAAGTTTTTCCTGACTTCTGGTCTGGTGGTATTTTCCTGTTTAAATGCGGAACGCCTAAAGCGTTTAACGAGAATAGTAACAATAAAAACATAGGGTCACTGACCAAGTCAAAATTTTAAAGAAACGTATTGACGTTTCGGAAGCCCTACGGCTTCCTTGTTCACAATGGGTGAAACCAGGCAAAAGCATGCGTTTATATCTTATTCAAAAATGCGTCGTAATGATCTTGCGTAGTCAGCAGGCAGATTTCCTTGCGTCCGATTTAGTGTACCGGGAGTGGTTTGTATCATCAAGGACTCTAGATACAGGCGTCTAGAAGTGATTCGTTCTCTGGCAAGCACACGTGCCCCGTCCCAATTGATGACATGTCCAGTCTCTTGCACGTGTTCGGCCAGAGCGTTAGCAGCACTGCGTCCTTTCGCCACGTCATTTTTGTGCTGCTGGATCCGTCTGCACCAGTTTCCGGATTCCCCGATATAATTCCGGTCGCAATCTTCACACGGAATCTTGTACACGACCCCAGGATATCTGTCAGGGGGAAGCGGGTCTTTCACATTGACGAGCTCGTTTCTAAGCTTGCTTGTTGGAACGTGGGCAACTTGCACGCCGTACTTTCGGAATACCCGACCAAGTGCTTCACTGATATGTGGCATGTAGGGGATGGATGCGCGTTTTGGCTTAGAAGCATTGGCGACGTCAGAAGGTGGCGGTCGCTCCAGTAGTTTCTTTTTTGTGTTTGCCACAAAACTTCTTGGATAGCCATTTCTCGCCAAATCCCTTTCAACAGTCTTTAGCTCTTCCTTCAGGGACTGCTCGTTCGAGCACGTGTTTATTGCTCTTTCGACTAAAGAGCAGACGACAGAGCGCTTGTGTGCCATCGGGTGGACAGAATAAAAGTCAAGATAACGGCCTGTGTGCGTAGGCTTTCTGTACACGGTGAACTCCAGGCTCGTGGGTTTTCGCGTCACACGGGTGTCCAGAAAAGAGATGCAGCCATTCGCCTCCTCTTCCACAGTGAACTTGATTGAGGCTTCTATGCCGTTGAGGTGGTTTAAGAACCGTTGGACGTGTTGTTTCTTTAAGATGCAAAAACAATCATCCACGTACCTGACGAATAATTTAGGGCGTGGCTCGAATGTTTCTAGGGCTTTCGTCTCGATGGCTTCCATTGTGAGGTTAGCCGCCGTCACGGAAATTGATGCTCCCATGGCTGTGCCGAAGGTCTGTCGATAGTAATTGCCACCGTACGAGAAATATGTGTTGGCAAGGCAAAAGGAAAGAAGCTTACATAGGTCGGGTACGTCGAAAGGTGTGCGCTCTTCAAGAGACGAGTCCTCGTTCAAACGAAGCTTGCAGGTTTCCACAGCCAGGTCAACCGGAACGCACGTGAAAAGGGAACAAACATCGAAGGAAACCATCACTTCACCACTTTCAAGTGCGACGTTCTTCACTTTGTTAATGAAGTCCACTGTATTCCGTATATGCGTCTCGGTCTTGCCAACTAGAGGAGATAAAATCTTGTGCAGGTAGCGAGACAAACTTTGGAGTGGAGACCTTGTAAAATCCACAATAGGACGCAACGGAACACCTTCCTTATGAACTTTCGGCAGCCCGTAGATAGCTGGCGCCGATCCGTTTGTGCAGAGTAGCTTGTAATATAGGCTTCTTTTTGACGGTGGAAGGAACTGAAAAATCGTTGACAGTAGCTTTTGAAGGTCCCTCTGGACTTTAGAAGTGGGGTCTTTGGGTAGGCGGCTGTAAGTTTCCGGGTCCTGAAGCAAATCTTCAATTTTGGCTTTATAAGACTCACGGTCAAGAATAACTGTGACGTTTCCTTTGTCGGCTGGTAGTATCGCAATCCTGCGGTTACTGCGTAGCCTTTCTAGTGACTTCCGCTCTTCTGAGGACAGAGGGCACACAGGGTCAGACTTGCGTATACGTGAAAGTATCCCTATCGCCTTCGTACGGACTTCATCCCTGAGACCAACGTCTAAAAGTTGAACAGCGCTTTCAACGGCAGAGATCACTTTTCGTGAATCTGGTGGCTTTCCTTGGTTGAAGTTCAGTCCGTGACTTAGAACCTGGGCTTCGCTCGGAGTCAGAGTGTAAGAGGAAAGGTTCCGTACCTCAGACAATGGTGTCGCCCGTATGCCCCTTTTTTCGGAGGTAAGTTTGTCGAGCTTCGATTCCTGGGCCCTCTCGTGTTTTTCCTTTGTCAAGCGGGCTTCTTGGTTGGCAACGAGTTGGATCTCGTGAAAAACGTCTGGAGCCGAAGATTCTAGGAGGCGCCTTTCACAGAACACATCATTGTCAAGGCGTTTCAGAGTAAGTTTGCATTCTTCAATGCGGGCTTGGACGAGAAGGCGCTCCGCTTTGTTGATCACTTGGTGTCCAAAGGCAGATCTTACGGGTCTGTGCAGACGAAGGGATCTCGGCGTCACACGGTGAATCTTACAGGCCAAGTTGAATTGCAGATGCGTTCGGAAAGCTGCCAGTTTTGACGAACTACGAATGAAATGGCGGATGCTTGTAATGACTGGCTGCCCATACTTATGGCGTATGTTGATGTAGTCAAGAGTTTGACGAAACGTCGTCTGGTCAGGTAGAGGCATAATAAAAACATAGGGTCACTGACCAAGTCAAAATTTTAAAGAAACGTATTGACGTTTCGGAAGCCCTACGGCTTCCTTGTTCACAATGGGTGAAACCAGGCAAAAGCATGCGTTTATATCTTATTCAAAAATGCGTCGTAATGATCTTGCGTAGTCAGCAGGCAGATTTCCTTGCGTCCGATTTAGTGTACCGGGAGTGGTTTGTATCATCAAGGACTCTAGATACAGGCGTCTAGAAGTGATTCGTTCTCTGGCAAGCACACGTGCCCCGTCCCAATTGATGACATGTCCAGTCTCTTGCACGTGTTCGGCCAGAGCGTTAGCAGCACTGCGTCCTTTCGCCACGTCATTTTTGTGCTGCTGGATCCGTCTGCACCAGTTTCCGGATTCCCCGATATAATTCCGGTCGCAATCTTCACACGGAATCTTGTACACGACCCCAGGATATCTGTCAGGGGGAAGCGGGTCTTTCACATTGACGAGCTCGTTTCTAAGCTTGCTTGTTGGAACGTGGGCAACTTGCACGCCGTACTTTCGGAATACCCGACCAAGTGCTTCACTGATATGTGGCATGTAGGGGATGGATGCGCGTTTTGGCTTAGAAGCATTGGCGACGTCAGAAGGTGGCGGTCGCTCCAGTAGTTTCTTTTTTGTGTTTGCCACAAAACTTCTTGGATAGCCATTTCTCGCCAAATCCCTTTCAACAGTCTTTAGCTCTTCCTTCAGGGACTGCTCGTTCGAGCACGTGTTTATTGCTCTTTCGACTAAAGAGCAGACGACAGAGCGCTTGTGTGCCATCGGGTGGACAGAATAAAAGTCAAGATAACGGCCTGTGTGCGTAGGCTTTCTGTACACGGTGAACTCCAGGCTCGTGGGTTTTCGCGTCACACGGGTGTCCAGAAAAGAGATGCAGCCATTCGCCTCCTCTTCCACAGTGAACTTGATTGAGGCTTCTATGCCGTTGAGGTGGTTTAAGAACCGTTGGACGTGTTGTTTCTTTAAGATGCAAAAACAATCATCCACGTACCTGACGAATAATTTAGGGCGTGGCTCGAATGTTTCTAGGGCTTTCGTCTCGATGGCTTCCATTGTGAGGTTAGCCGCCGTCACGGAAGTTGATGCTCCCATGGCTGTGCCGAAGGTCTGTCGATAGTAATTGCCACCGTACGAAAAATATGTGTTGGCAAGGCAAAAGGAAAGAAGCTTACATAGGTCGGGTACGTCGAAAGGTGTGCGCTCTTCAAGAGACGAGTCCTCGTTCAAACGAAGCTTGCAGGTTTCCACAGCCAGGTCAACCGGAACGCACGTGAAAAGGGAACAAACATCGAAGGAAACCATCACTTCACCACTTTCAAGTGCGACGTTCTTCACTTTGTTAATGAAGTCCACTGTATTCCGTATATGCGTCTCGGTCTTGCCAACTAGAGGAGATAAAATCTTGTGCAGGTAGCGAGACAAACTTTGGAGTGGAGACCTTGTAAAATCCACAATAGGACGCAACGGAACACCTTCCTTATGAACTTTCGGCAGCCCGTAGATAGCTGGCGCCGATCCGTTTGTGCAGAGTACGCCATAATTATGGGCAGCCAGTCATTACAAGCATCCGCCATTTCATTCGTAGTTCGTCAAAACTGGCAGCTTTCCGAACGCATCTGCAATTCAACTTTGCCTGTAAGATTCACCGTGTGACGCCGAGATCCCTTCGTCTGCACAGACCCGTAAGATCTGCCTTTGGACACCAAGTGATCAACAAAGCGGAGCGCCTTCTCGTCCAAGCCCGAATTGAAGAATGCAAACTTACTCTGAAACGACTTGACAATGATGTGTTCTGTGAAAGGCGCCTCCTAGAATCTTCGGCTCCAGACGTTTTTCACGAGATCCAACTCGTTGCCAACCAAGAAGCCCGCTTGACAAAGGAAAAACACGAGAGGGCCCAGGAATCGAAGCTCGACAAACTAACCTCCGAAAAAAGGGGCATACGGGCGACACCATTGTCTGAGGTACGGAACCTTTCCTCTTACACTCTGACTCCGAGCGAAGCCCAGGTTCTAAGTCACGGACTGAACTTCAACCAAGGAAAGCCACCAGATTCACGAAAAGTGATCTCTGCCGTTGAAGGCGCTGTTCAACTTTTAGACGTTGGTCTCAGGGATGAAGTCCGTACGAAGGCGATAGGGATACTTTCACGTATACGCAAGTCTGACCCTGTGTGCCCTCTGTCCTCAGAAGAGCGGAAGTCACTAGAAAGGCTACGCAGTAACCGCAGGATTGCGATACTACCAGCCGACAAAGGAAACGTCACAGTTATTCTTGACCGTGAGTCTTATAAAGCCAAAATTGAAGATTTGCTTCAGGACCCGGAAACTTACAGCCGCCTACCCAAAGACCCCACTTCTAAAGTCCAGAGGGACCTTCAAAAGCTACTGTCAACGATTTTTCAGTTCCTTCCACCGTCAAAAAGAAGCCTATATTACAAGCTACTCTGCACAAACGGATCGGCGCCAGCTATCTACGGGCTGCCGAAAGTTCATAAGGAAGGTGTTCCGTTGCGTCCTATTGTGGATTTTACAAGGTCTCCACTCCAAAGTTTGTCTCGCTACCTGCACAAGATTTTATCTCCTCTAGTTGGCAAGACCGAGACGCATATACGGAATACAGTGGACTTCATTAACAAAGTGAAGAACGTCGCACTTGAAAGTGGTGAAGTGATGGTTTCCTTCGATGTTTGTTCCCTTTTCACGTGCGTTCCGGTTGACCTGGCTGTGGAAACCTGCAAGCTTCGTTTGAACGAGGACTCGTCTCTTGAAGAGCGCACACCTTTCGACGTACCCGACCTATGTAAGCTTCTTTCCTTTTGCCTTGCCAACACATATTTCTCGTACGGTGGCAATTACTATCGACAGACCTTCGGCACAGCCATGGGAGCATCAATTTCCGTGACGGCGGCTAACCTCACAATGGAAGCCATCGAGACGAAAGCCCTAGAAACATTCGAGCCACGCCCTAAATTATTCGTCAGGTACGTGGATGATTGTTTTTGCATCTTAAAGAAACAATACGTCCAACGGTTCTTAAACCACCTCAACGGCATAGAAGCCTCAATCAAGTTCACTGTGGAAGAGGAGGCGAATGGCTGCATCTCTTTTCTGGACACCCGTGTGACGCGAAAACCCACGAGCCTGGAGTTCACCGTGTACAGAAAGCCTACGCACACAGGCCGTTATCTTGACTTTTATTCTGTCCACCCGATGGCACACAAGCGCTCTGTCGTCTGCTCTTTAGTCGAAAGAGCAATAAACACGTGCTCGAACGAGCAGTCCCTGAAGGAAGAGCTAAAGACTGTTGAAAGGGATTTGGCGAGAAATGGCTATCCAAGAAGTTTTGTGGCAAACACAAAAAAGAAACTACTGGAGCGACCGCCACCTTCTGACGTCGCCAATGCTTCTAAGCCAAAACGCGCATCCATCCCCTACATGCCACATATCAGTGAAGCACTTGGTCGGGTATTCCGAAAGTACGGCGTGCAAGTTGCCCACGTTCCAACAAGCAAGCTTAGAAACGAGCTCGTCAATGTGAAAGACCCGCTTCCCCCTGACAGATATCCTGGGGTCGTGTACAAGATTCCGTGTGAAGATTGCGACCGGAATTATATCGGGGAATCCGGAAACTGGTGCAGACGGATCCAGCAGCACAAAAATGACGTGGCGAAAGGACGCAGTGCTGCTAACGCTCTGGCCGAACACGTGCAAGAGACTGGACATGTCATCAATTGGGACGGGGCACGTGTGCTTGCCAGAGAACGAATCACTTCTAGACGCCTGTATCTAGAGTCCTTGATGATACAAACCACTCCCGGTACACTAAATCGGACGCAAGGAAATCTGCCTGCTGACTACGCAAGATCATTACGACGCATTTTTGAATAAGATATAAACGCATGCTTTTGCCTGGTTTCACCCATTGTGAACAAGGAAGCCGTAGGGCTTCCGAAACGTCAATACGTTTCTTTAAAATTTTGACTTGGTCAGTGACCCTATGTTTTTATTATGCCTCTACCTGACCAGACGACGTTTCGTCAAACTCTTGACTACAACGAGAATAGTTTAGATGAGCAAGGATTGAAAATTTGGTAGACAATGTTCGTAGAATATATTTGTAGGTGTTAATAGTGAGAATTGTGGGCAACATTTTGGAGAATATTTTTATAATGCTGTTTACCAGGCATCTCCAACAATCCGAGCACAAGCGAAAAACACATTGCGGTATATCATCAGACTCTAAGCCAAAACACGTCCGATCGTTTTCTTTACAAATAGGGGAGAAAATGTTTGATCTTAAACAACAAACATGCTACTGAACTCAGTTTCGAAGAGATATACAATAAGTTGCGTTGCCAGGGCCGGTTACTATCGCAAGATACTCTGAGATCTTTAGAACAATTCTGGTATGCAAGAGGCGCAATTCACGAAGAACACTGTCTGACTTAGTAAGTAAAGAGGCATGCGAATTACTCTAGTCATGAGCAGAAAGCGAACACAGATAATTTTGTGTTTTGAGCTCTGATAACAAATTTTTTGTCAGTGAATCAATGCATGGCATTGCACACGCCATTTTGCAACATGCTAATTGCCATTTTGTAATAAAGATGTGTTCTTAGTAACGTAGTGTTGTGAACATAGTGGAATGCTTAGAATTTACAAAATAGCAAAAGAAAGTCATTAGCAAAAATATTAAACAGCACTTGCGATAAAATTGGCCCTTTAGGCACACCAGAATTCAGCCGTAACTTAAAACTGAAAACGCCCTTCTTATCGGCAGGGACCACTTGAAATCGGTTGCTCATGTAGTTTTCGCGAATGCCGCCAAAAAGCCGACGGAATCCAATGAGGTAGGGAGTGCTTAGCAAGACTTCACAATTCAGGGTGACCAACATTTTCGCTGCATCTAAGAAGAGAACACACGTGAAAAAATTGCGATTAAAAAAATTGAATTACTTTTTGAGTGCTTAGATATGTTTCTCTGAGAATTCTTCAAGGAATTTCACAGTACAGCGCCCAGGAAGAAACCAAAACTGGCGACTGGACAGGATAATAAATTGGTTACGAAAAACATAGTATGGACAAGAAATTTTATTAAGATCTCAGCAACTACACGTTAAATAGAAATCGGCCGTCCTTTTTCGAACTTTCTTCCCTGGATTGCGCAGGGTTAAAACGACTGTGGATTTTAGGTGGTCAGACTGCACCCTACAAAAACCCTGCATGAAAACAAGAAAAATCCTCTCTGCAAAATCTCATGCAGTATGGAAAGAATACTGTCATACGGAGCATAAAAATTCTTCGAATAGTGTGTAGTAATATTCCATCATACCGAGTTGGCTGCCTTGAGCGGAAGCTGAGAAGAATTCCTACCAGTTCACACTTCGAAATTATCGGAAGGAAAGCTCACACACATATGAATTGCGTTAAAGACGGAGTGTTTGTGCTTGTGGAAACAGCACTCACGACCGCTCTTATAAAGTGCCTGTTGCAAGCATCTATCATTGCTGGCGGAGGCTGACAAAAATAATAAAAAATTCGAACGCTTACTAGAACCCGCCTCTACGGGATACTTGCCCGAGTCCACATTCTGCTTACATTGCCTGACGATTATTGTAGTTAATATAAAAATTAATGGCGTTAGCGCCACTCACAAAGGCGACAACTTTATTTCTTGCCGACTTGTATTCTTATCGCGGTGCTTGGTTTTTGGACTTCAGCCGCGTTTCCAAAAAAAATCGCTCTATAGAAAACGGTAGTAAGAATGTTTGTGTTCAACCGGCCGTGAAATTTTCTGACTCCTTTAGCTGTCAACCGAGTGTAAAGTAATTCAAAATGATTTATTTGAATACAAATAGCTTTCAAACACTTTGCCCGATAGCTTTTCATTAGTTAACAATGCCCAGTCAAACGAAACATTAAGCTTATCGAGCTTGGGTTTATTTACTATGGGGACAAGGCATTTCCGAAGGCAGCTGCGCACGTGTTTGGTAATGCGAGAAGCCATTCTACGAAGTAATGGTCAGCCAGCTTTTGAAAAATAGTGCAGGACCTTAAGAAACAACTAGGAGCTTTGAGCGGTATTTGATCTGAGCAGGACTGCCCTAGGGTATTATTATCACTCTGGTACCACTCTAGTAGGTGCTCCGATTGTACATTCCAGAACATACGCACACAGGGTAGAGACGTAGTCACAGATAGATAATCGTGTAGGGCATAAAATGCTGATATTAAGATCTCCATTCTAAAAAAAATAGGTTCACAGAACTCCATCACCAAAGTTTCTTCGAGTGCTACAAGAAAACGTAAAAAAGTTGCAAGAGGGGTGGTCTACAAAATGATAACAAATGCAGGAAAATCATCCGGTACAAAAGTTGACCATCAGACTCAGCATGCTAAAAAGGCTTATCAGCAGAAGGAACTTTACAGTTATTTATTTACAAAGAGAGCAATATCTCCGTGTCGGCACATGCTCTGTGTAACAAGTCGGATGGAAAAGCCGTTCAGGAAATTGTATCAAAGAAGCCTGGGAAGCACTAATTTCTGTTAGTCTTAAAACGTCTATAAAGCTAGCAGCAGGCTCAGCTTTAAACTTGAACTCCTCCTAATATTTACGCAGATTTCGAATATTAACGATCGGAACAGAGAAACGTTGACCCACGCGCATTATGTCAACGTCCTATGGAACTTGCTAGTATCCCAGCAGAAGTTAACTTAAAGGGCTGATTTGCACGAGCCCTTTTCGGTGCATACAGTTAAAAGGTTAGTAAAAAAAATGTCACCAGCTTTTCGCCAAGCGCATTTTATTTGTATGACTCTATGTAGGCGTAGCTGGTGCACATTAATTTCAAAGGCTCAGTAAAAGGGCCCATCAGAAAAAGAAAATGGTAGACAAAAAGCTTTTACCCGCATTAGCATTGCATTGAAGAGAAACGAATGCGGTCACTGACCAAGTCATGAAATTCAAGACGTTCGGAGTGATCAACGAACCCGCACGAGGTTCGAAAACGTCTTGAAGTTCATGACTTGGTCAGTGACCGCATTATTTTTCTATATTCCAATGCCTGGCCAGACGAATTTTCGCCGAACCATTGATTATATTAGCATTGCAACGTTTTTTTCTAAATGCTCTGTTGATTGCTTTATTCGTGATGCACCATGCATCCATAATAACCTGGGAGGATTTCGCTCCGAACTGCTCCTATTTTATTCGAGACTTTAGTACTTGTTCTCGACGCCTTATCTTCGAGTCAATTTTCAGGTTCCAGTTCATCGACGTCAAAAGCGGAAGTGAATAATCCTTCGACGACGACCGAGAAAGGTTCTTGCTGTTGTCACCACCGAGCTGTTCAGTTGTCTCTGGGTGGAAATCCGAATAAACATTTTGAATCCCGCGTCGATCCCCTCATTGGCTACGGCGTGGTCACCAACACTATACATGTGACTGGGGATCGTTACCTTCAACACGTTATGCCCCGATGACGGTCAGTAAAGCCCAGTCATCATAGCATGTTTTTCAACACGACCTTGAATTTTCTTTCTGCAGTAGGCTAGCGGAGGACGACGCTTAGGAATAACTCGATGAATTCAACCTCCTAGCGTTATTGAATAGATGTGAGGGCGACATGAAGCTCCGATACGATACGCTTAAAGGCGCATACATTGTGTTTTTATCTGGCGTCACAAAAATCTGCGCGACGAACGCATAAAAATTTTCTGACATGTTTGCGCCTGCGCCAAACACGTTGTTAGTTCGAGATTTTCGTAGGTTGTTTTCTGGCTTATGCCCAAACTTTTTCTCCACCTCTAAATTTGATTCCCTGTTTTTGCAAAACCTGCTTCCCCAGCTTCCGTGTCTTCCGTGTCTTCTCTAAACACTTCTTCCCCAGCTTCAAATGGCGTGTTACGGAAAGCGGCAGTTATTTGTTCCTGCACGACCGCCGAGCACGTTTATCGGTTTCGCCAAAGCCAAGGTGTTGAATTTAACTTTAACTTTTTAACTTTTTGTAGGCCCGCAAGAAGGATCCGCTTCAGCGGCTGGATTTCTTATTTTTTATGCCCTCGAAAATATAACTAGCGAGAAAATGACTAATCATTAATGAAATGAAAGATACTATACGTGCATAAAAGCATTTTGTTTCTCGCTTTCTCAGCGAGTTCACTCAGCTGTAAACGGCGGCAATTTTTGTAAACGCTTCTTTAGTACTGCCTGCGAACTTTAAGGACAGCTTCCTACCGCCAGCAACCTTTACATGCATCTAGGTTGAAGAACTTAGCTTAGAGCCTTCGCGTAGCAAGGGTGGTGCTCGGATATTCGTTCTTTAAATTTTCTTCGCCTGTACAGAGCTGTAAAATACGGCAAAAAACATCCACACGTTAAAACTGGCGCAAGTAACATGGTGTTGCTGAGCTTCGCCAAAAGTAGAATACGAGAGCGAATTAACCCTTGAAGATTTAGGGAATTTTTTCCACAAGTAGCCTAGTCACCTGTAAATGTAGAGTCGATACCCGTAGTTTCACACTCTCTGAATTCTTTTTCAACAAAAAAAAAAGTAAAAGCCGTCTAAACTTAGGCCATGGCGCAAAAAAACACTTAATGAAGCACTAGAAATGCACAGTGAAGATCGGCATCAAAACTGCACCGCCATTCTCTTTAGTTCACGTAAAAAACCAACGCCAGTGACCTTGGTTTTTGACAGATATCTGCGGCGAGCAGAAGAAAGTGTTTTTGCGAACTTTTTGACAGCAAGTGGTGTTCGTAGCTGGGGCGTCAAGGCTTGCATCGCGTCATCTTCGGGACAATCTTCAAACTAGGACTGCGAGAGTTCCTCTATAATCTTTGATTTGTTTTCTTTTCAACAACCAGCAGACTGGCGCCATCTACAGGTGGCGGATATCAAGGATATCAGCAAATCTGCCTGCGAAAGGGAGAGGACGAAGATCGGTCGATCACAAGGAGAGTCGCGAATCATCACGGCGAGCGCTCAGGCTTTGGCGAAGTGAGTCAGACGCAAGCCTGCTCCGCATGTCTTGTAGATGTCTCTAACTGTCTCTCCACCTCCTTCCACCGCCGCCTCGCTCAATCTTGTTATTTGTTGCTACGGGAATGCTGGGCATGTACAGAGAGCAGAAGGTGCGAAAGCCAGCACCGCCTTTTTCTTAGTTTCCCGGCCGTGGTATGCGGCCTTGAGCACCTGCCAGCATCTTCTGAAGTCAGTCGCCAACCTTCATCGAGAGCTCTGGCTAGAGCCACTACCGCCAGTGTATATGTGCACGTTTGATATAAACAATGATTCCATTGCTTTACACTGCACAACAGGAAAGTAGCAAATATCGTCACAGGAAGCCCTCAAATTTATGGCGTAGCAGTACTGCGACGGTGCTATGAACGACCCCTGTGAACTTTCTAGGGTACACCTTCTAGCAGCCGTAGCAGCTGCGAGGTGGTTTACCGCAATTTAATCAAAGCGGGTCGACGCCATTATTGGAGGGCCACCTTTGAGAAACATTCGGCGCTTGCTCTTCGAGTCACATCCGACTCTAGTGCTTTAAAGTGAAAGCATTCAAAGCCTCATCGGGCAAAAAATGTGTTGTCGGCGAGATAATTCTCAGTATCGGAAGTGATGGCAACAGAACAGAAGTGCGAACAGCACTTTTTGATGCATCTTAATTGCGTCCGTGTCATCATCTGTAGACGATTCCGCGGGAACATCTAACCCTGGCTTCCATTACCCGAAGGAATGTCTGGCTGTGTGTAGACAGACGTGTAGGGGTCTACTCTCAACCATGAAATAACAACATAAAATTTCATTCAAAGGCATCAACAACATCTACTCCTAATGTATTGCCAACACGTATTAGAATTAAATGTCCCTGCCAAATATTTATCGCTGAGCAAGAGCGAAGATTAAATGCCGTCGATACATCAAGGATGAATAAGCATTGATTTGTGTTGCTAATATTTTCGACAGTTGAGGGATATAAATTTGCGTTACTGTGTCACCTTGCCTGGGCGTTTCCAAATGTGCTCTTGGCACGGCAAAAACATCACTTTTAAGAGAAGTTCTGCTATCCATTGAAACACACTGGAGCAATGCTGGCGTTTCCTAGCCAGCTTAATTGCATCTAAAATTGTTGCACTCATAATATGCATTGCGCGTTATTTACTTTTCCAACGCACGGAATTGCGCTCGTGCGAAGCCTTAAAGTAAGGAGTCCTTGAAGTAAAAAGCTAGAAAACACGAGCGCGCATCGCCGTCTGAATGTGCACGCCTTTCCTCTGCTGCAACTTAATTCAAACGCTTATGCTATCGCTCGCCGTATAACCAGCGGTGGTAGAAAACTGGGGCAGCGGATCCTGATGCCCGTTACAGTCTTGGGCAAGACACTCAGGTGTGTCGGAAAGGTATTAGCAGCGCGTGCTAGGATTAAATGTTAATTTGAATGGAAGTAGATTTGATGTGAAAGATACTCGTAGTTAACGATGAAGCGTATGTGGCGGAATTGGTCCAATTCGAGGACTATGGCAGTAGGATTCAGAGATGTTGCGTTGTATTTATAGCGTTCGATGGGGAATTTTTATTAAGAGAAACACAGCGGCACCTATATTGTTGCCTGCGATCCCAGCAGGGCCGGTGTCTATCAGAAAATGACTGTGGCTGATGAGAAAGTATGAAAAGCATTGGTGACATCATAATGAAGGTCTGCAGGGATTTTGTGGTTTTCCAGGGAGCCAGTCGTATTGATCAATGATACCCATGTATGATGTTGGCGAAGTTCTAACGAAATAATATTGTCAAATGATGCCCCTGTCCTGAGCTCAAGTTCAGTGAGCTTACAGAGTGTGCCCCTCATCCCGTCAAATCCCCGTTACACTGCAGTTATAAACAAGGAAGCAAGGGACCTTTGCAGATGCGATAATGGTGGGCGATTGACAAAAGAAATTTTCGAAACGCAATGGTCGTTCAAGAGCTATGCGTTTAACGTCCCAAAGTGACTTAGACTATGAGGGCCGCTGTAGTAGAAGGCGCCGGATATTTTCGACCAACTCGAATTCTTTAATGGACACTGACAATGCAGGGTACAGGATCTTCTGGCATTTCGCCTCCTTTGAAATCCGACCGCCATGACAGAGATCGAACCTGCGTCTTTTGGGTCAACAGCTGAGTGTCATACCCACCGAGCTGCCATCGTTTGGCAAAATGAAATTCTGTGAACGTAAAGGCGCTCGACTATTGACTCGGAGTTCCCGGGTTAGAACCCGACTGCGGCTGCTGCGTTTTTATGGAGGCAAAACGCTAAGGCGCCCGTGTGCGGCGCGATGTCAGTGCAAGTAAAAGAAACCCAGGTGGTCGAAATTATTAAGCAGCCCTCCACTACGGCACCTCTTTTTTCCTTTCTTCTTTCACTCCCTCCTTTATAACTTCCCTTACAGCGAGGTTCAGGTGTCCAACGATACATGAGACAGGTATTGCGCCATTTACTTTCCCCAAAAAAACAATTATTATTACTTACGTAATTTTCAAAATTATGCTTGTTTACGAGCAACAGAACATATGCAATGAATATAACCTCATTTCTGGATGCGACGGCGTCACATTTATTGGATTGCGCCAATGTTGCGAATGAAGAAAAATACCTGGCTCATTCAGAATCCAAACGAGAAACATGCTGGAGCCGAGAGAGCCTACAAACGGTGCAGCTGATATGAAATGGGGGCAGCACCAGTTACCTATATCTGGGCTTGAGCCCGACAATTGCGTGAAGCAATTTCAGACGCACCAAGATTGAAGCTGCTGAAGCCACTTCCGATTATTCAGGAGAACTATTCATGGTGAAGTTCGTCACGGTTACCTCCATCATTATGCTTGTAGTTGCTGGCTATGTTCCATACACTCATCGTAAACGGAAGCATTTTTAAATGAAGAAACAGTGGTTTGAAGCTGCACTCCCAAGACTTAGGGAGTGATGGGAGTGAGGGAAGCATTGTTCATTGAAAGAGGCGATGGTCTGAACCCGACCGCGGCTTCCGCGCTTCGGTGAAGGCGAAACGCAAATGCGCCCTTGTGCTGTGCGATGTCATTGCTCGTTTAAGATCCCCGGGTGGTCGAAATTATTCAGCAGCCCCCCACTACGGCACCTCTTCCTTTCTTGTCTCAAATATTCCTTTATATCTTCTCTTACGGCGTGGATCAGGTGTCCGCCGATATGTGAGACAGATTCTGCGCCATTTCCTTTCCCCAAAAAACAATTTTGAATTTTAAATTTTGAAGTTTTCATTCGCTTTTTCGGTCACAGACACTAATATTGCAACCCGCCGCGGTGGCTCAGTGGTTAGCGCGCTCGGCTACTGATCCCGAGTTCCCTGGTTCGAACCCGACCGCGGGGGATGCGTTTTTATGGAGGAAAAACGCTAAGGCGCCCGTGTGCTGTGCGATGTCAGTGCACGTTAAAGATTCAAAGGTGGTCGAAATTATTCCGGAGCCCTTCACTACGGCACCTCTCTCTTCCTTTCTTCTTTCACTTCTTCCTTTATCTCTTCCCTTACGGCGCGGTTCAGGTGTCCAACGATCTATGAGACAGATACTGGGCCATTTCCTTTTCCCCGAAACCAATTATTATTATTATAATTTTCAGTTGAACTCGCCATCGCCAGGCGGCGGCAATTTCAGGACGTCATAGCTGTCACGTGGTTTTCCTCGGTTCAAAATCAAACTCGCGCACACGGCGAAGTAGTTACGGAGGGAAGTAGTAAAATTTTTCGGTCTTAAAACTGCTTTCCAGCAATGTGTTGTGCTCATCGAAGCTAAGCCACGGGCCAGTTCTTTGTTTCATGCTTGCTGCCGACATGATTTTTTTCGCCCTCTCTATTCTTGGCACCATCAAAGGCGAGAAATCTATCTCATTACCCACAGCGGTTGCTTAGTGGCTAGTGCAACGGCCGTGTCCGCGATTCGACGGAGGGGCGCGTAAATATGGTTCATGGTTTATAGGGGCTTAACGTCCCAAAGCGATTCAGGCTATGAGGGATGCCGTACTAAAGGGCTCTGGGCATTTCGATCACCTGGGGTTCTTTTACGTGCAATGAAATCGAACAGCACACATGCATGCCTCAAGAACTGCGCCTTCATCGAAATTCGACCGCCGTGGTAGGAATTGAACCCGCGTCTTTCGGGTCAGCAGCCGAATGCCATAACCCATGAGCCGCAGCGGCGGCAGGGTGCATAAATATTCCCAGGAGGTCAAAATTAATCCGGGCCCTTCCCGTTGCTTGCGAATTTTTTAACTATCTGTCCTTAGTATTATTTTCTCTTCTAAACATTTATAATCTATTCTTTCTTTATATACGAAAAATATTTTGATGTTCTTAGCCACAAAACGGTCGAGGCGCCAGTTTCGTATTCTATAGGTAGTGAAACGTATATTTTTAGAACAGTAAACTTGCTCAGTGATCACGCTAATACATTACAAGCTAAGATGCATCACTAAAACGAACTCAGAAAAAGAACTGTGTCTTGTTGCTACGCAGTGCGACTTCGTACTTTGACATTTTATGCTTTACGAAATGGCATAGGCAGCTTTTCTGTTTTCGCTGATTGCTTTCTCCCGACAATGCAAATGAAAAACAACTCATCAAACCAGAGACAAGGTCAGACGCTGACTCTTCAGATGTTTAAGCAGCGGTTTATAAACATAGGTACATAGCTGAATAAGGGCAGACGTTGGTTCTTTCCTTGTCGAAACACGCAGTCGCTATTGCTGATCGCTGAAAAATAACACACTGAGATTTTAGTTTATTCTCAGCGCGAATTCGATGAGGTGAAAACAAAAGCAACTTCCACTTTTGCTTGAAACAGATATAGGCCTGAGAAATATTGCTGAATAATGGCAACGGTACCTGCTCCCTGAAATCCGCCGCGGTGGCACTGTGGTTGACGCGCTCGTCTATTGAGCTGGAGTACCTGGTTCGAACGCGGCCGCGGCGGTCGCATTACGATCGAGGCGAAACGCTGAAGGCGCCCGCGTGCAGTGCGATGTCAGTGCACGTTAAAGACATCAGGCGGTCGAAATTATTCCGGAAACGACCACTACGGTATCTCTTTCTTCCTTTGTTCTTTCACTACCACTTTTATCCGTTCCCATAGGGCGTGGTTCGGGTGTCCACCGAGATATGCGAGACAGTCACTATATCATCTCGTCCCTAAAAATTTTATCTGCTCCCTGCACAGTAAACCTGATGCCCAAATTGGCAACAGCCGTATTGTGGCCAAGTGGTATGCTCACAGTTGAAACTGTCGGTGCTACACACTGCTGGTGCAGGCTCCCGCACACGTTTCATGCATTCTTTTATGATATAGAGATTGCTCTTTTTTGGAAATTGTACAGCAAAACTTACTAATCGATCGCTGTATAAAGAAATTTATCTAGATTCGTGAATAGGAGACTACAATCGGCGACTGTGAAAACGTCAGAATGTTGTATAGTTTTGTTGTGTAGCTGACGGCTTCACTTCCCTGGGTAATAAATAGTTATTAGTTAATGGCAATCCTCGCGCAATTGGTAAATCTCGACTTAACAGTCATAGATCGCTGGAAGTCCTATGGCACTCCTGGCGCAGTGGTGCAGCAGTTAAGGGATGCGCCGCTGCTCTGCGATGGCAAGTGCTGCCACCGGTGGGGCTTGTGCGACTCAGGTTGCTCTTCGCAGTCAACCTCTAAGTACCAATCAGTAATTTAGCTGCCGCCTGCCATTGTGGTCAGTTTGCTCACAATCTGGTGGGCAGGTTGTGTTTTCGCAGAAGGTCGCGTGACCTAGTTGGCGCACCTAGTTGCCGTAACGGCCAGTTGCTCCAGCCTGTCTGGCTGTGTGGCTTCAAACGGCCGCGTACGCCGACACGAGACATTTTTTTTTGCATCACAAGGGTACTAACGCTCTCTCGGTAAAACCACGCTGACCCAAGTGACTTAGTACAGGCCAGAAATTACAGCCTGCATGAGTGTCAACAAATTTGCGATGTCACACTGATGCAGGCTCTGATTTCTGACCTCTACAGCACCTTTTTCCCCTTGCACTCTGTTGGAGTTAATTTGTCTGCTGAACTTCTGTGTTTCTGCCGAAGCTCATATTACTGAAAGCAGTTATAGAGGCACGGAAATAGTGTGCGTGGCCAGTCTGTAGTGGTTTCATTGGCCTTTTTCGGAGTACTCAGTTTCTACTGATAGCAATAGAGCTTTTCCAGTTCTTCTTAATCAAAATGCGTTCATGAATTATGCAAGAAGTTTGTTATATGCAAATTTCCTTGTTTTTTCTGCCTGTTAACTGTTCTATTGCCATTTTCTTTCAGTGTCGTGAAAGGCTTAGGCTGTATGCCTTTTTCAACTTCTCATGTAAAATTTCTCTACTGAAGCTTTTCCTGCAGTGCTTATCGTGTTTTTAAAAGCACGCAAATATTTGTTTTTCAGCATGCATTACAAGTTTTGAGGAAAGAACATAAGCAACGATGAAATTGCGGCGCTAACTTTGTATTTTAGTGTAATCAGCAATACGAGGCTTTATGACGTTCCTGAAGAAACTCAGCATTGTTATATCAACAAGTAATGAAGAAATGATCTCCTGGAATGCTGTGAAGAGAAGGCCCTCATCTAATTTCCTTTACGCCGCGTGCAAGAAGACTCCAGTGCTTGCGGATGCAATCCTATAGATGCACTGTCTTTCTTGCATTTCGCCGTTTATGGAATACCCTAGATGGAGTACAATTATCCAATGATTCTTTCCTGACAATGACTTTTACCGACCGTATTGCTTGCCTTGGAGTACGTATATGATAAGATTGAGTATAATATAGATTTTGAAGGCGCGCTTTGCTTAGGCTATATAAGCTGAATTATTTAGTGGCCGTCAACCTTCTCGTTCCGGCGTATTGAAAAACGCAGCAGGGACGTCCGCTGAATTGTTGGAACCGAAAAAAAAGCTTCAAGGCAAGCTTTTACCATAGAAGTGTAAGGGCACACGGCCAAAGAAGGGAGACAGAAGAGAAGAAGGGGCAACACCGAGTTTAGTCTTTAAGTATACAGTACCAACTAGCCCAACAGTTAACTGCTTTAAAGATAAAATGCTAGATGCCAAAACTTTCCCCCACAAAAAGACTTCGGCGTACGCTGAAAAACCGAAACGTTGTCGTTAGTTGTCAACAGCAAACGCTAATTGTAGCAGCGCTCAGGCTGGTTACTGCAGCGTTCTTTGCAGGAGTACCTGACAAAGAGTAGAAAATTTCGAATTTTTTACTAAGATCTTTCATAATTTGAATTTTTTACTAAGATCTTTCATAATTGCAATCTTCTGCTGTTCCATCGTGATTAAATTCCTCTATTTCTTGAAAAAGTTTTCTTTGTGATCTGAAAACTGTTATATGGTCGCCCAGTAGGCCGGATAATGGTTCTACGAATTCAACTTATCACATCTGGAAAGAGCGTTAATACAACATGTAGAAGCAACCGCGTGAGAAACCCTGCCGTGACAGTAGTGTGTTCAACAGCACAGTGAAGCCTGGACGTTTGTGAAGCACGGTTTCGGCGCTACTATACATATATAGACTCAGTTTAAGTTTAATGCACCGCAGGCGCCTTAAATTGATGTCAGCCGTGCGCATCCCGAGTATGTAGGTTTTTGTTTGCTTGCGTGTTGGCCTAAAAATAAAATGAATTTGCTAAAGCCATCAACCTCCCAGAACCTTTATGACCGGAGAGACGGTATATGAATTTGAGATAGTTAAATGGTTTTGTAAATACAACTGAAGTTCAAGAAAGATTGAAAACGTATATACGCACTGTAACCAGTGCACTCGTTTAAAGTATGATTAATCTCCGAAACTATTTATTTTAGACTCCAGAAATAAATTTTCTCTGTAGTTTGGAGATTGCTTCGTTCAAAGAGAGGATTTCAACACATACACTGTGTAGACCATGCGCCAAATTAAAGCAGCCATGGTGCTTTTTATACCAGCTGTTTTAATGGCAAGAATGACGTATGCAAAAGAGCACATCACTATTCACTGACTTTCTAATGCTATGCTTTGTGACCGCCTCTTCTCGGCCCTTGATGGCGTAGTTTTCCCTTCCTTCTAGATAGAACCTAGCGTTACTGTACCTTACCTACATAACTCTCCTGGTCTACCTTTCTGACGAACTATGAGAGCAATAGCACACATTTACAATTTAAGAAACTATGAAGCTCGAAAAAAAAAAGATCTATTTTGCGACGTATGGGCGCGTTATGATCACCTGATAGAGGTTGGATAGAATGCACCCCATTTTATCATATGGTGTCTACATTGTAGATAAGATATCCGGCTAGGACAATTCACCCGATGTGGCCCGTAGATTCAGTAATGTCTAAAATGACCTTTGCTTAGTGGCAATATCGAGGTGTGCTGGGCCTCCCTAAGACATAATTCTGAGGCACGGCAGGGGATGAGAAGAGCATGGTAGTTGTTTACAGGAGTTTCTGAAAATTTGGCCCCAAAGAGGGAGTTCTGCTGGAGTGAAATTAATATGCGATTGTATAGCACACAAAAACGCGGTATTATGCTCGAACGTGTCAGTTGGAGTCAGTGATGGCGCAGATCCGCCGCCACCGAACAATCCAGGCCCGAAATTTCACCTGTTTTCTTGTTTCATATTTGGGACACTTTGGCTTAGAAAGGCTTAGGAAATTTTTTTTTGTCGTAACTGCGTAGTTCAACCTAAAAAAAGAAAATTGTATAAAAAATTATTGCGCTACATTGGAGAATATTTTCGCGTTTTAGTTAAGAGGTCTGTGTAGTTCGTGACATGGGTTGCATCAGACTCAAGAGAAATAATGCTTGTTGGAAGTATGATAGCTGGTTGGGTCAAGAACTTGTATCGCTTGCTGATAATTAAGAGACTTGCAATGGTTATGCTCCAATTTTTTACTGTGTAGTTAAACGATCAGATTTATTTATACATAAACTGCAACCTTAGGGCCTAATCAGAAGTTGATTCTTGGGAGGAGAAAAAAGAGCCATTCAACAAAAGGCAGCCGTCATTTAAATCCCTTTTCCGCTGCGAAGATGCATTTTGCAGTCAATTATGTTCAGCATTTCCTGATTATCGGTTTGTCACAGTTTGTAAATGAGGCCTTGGTGTGGACCTACTTAAAATATTTGCAATGCTGTCAGGAGGAGCAATGCTGGTACCAACATGACAAATAACGTAGGCACGAGCTCCCATAAAAGTGGATTTTTATTGACGAGAAGGATGAATAGTCTTGATGAAATATCTGTGCATGTACGCCAATCAATTTTAAGGTATACAGACAGTTAATATATGAAAAAGCTAATGAAAAAGCATTTTGTAAGAAGGAAACGTATGAAGTGCTGATGCGCGCTGTTCCTCCTTCATGGCAAATCAGTGGCTATAGTTAACGAAGGCTTCCTCAATATTTTTTCCGTTGAAACAACTTTGGAAAATGGGAGGTGCTGATATGTGTTGCTAAATACAGAAGGCCATTTTCTTTACTTCTAATACTGTGATGCACCGGCATTTCAAACACGTGTATGTTGATGCCGCACCAATTTACAGTATCACAGTGACGGTTGCCTGTCTTCACAATCCCAGAAGCTCTGACGACTCCAAGAGAGTGGAAGTGAATAGCAGCTTTCTGCAACACATCCGATTCTTACATGCTCTAATAATGCATTTCACGAGAGGTTAATTATGGCTCATCTTATTGCTGACATCATTTTACTGCCTTCGTGGCTCCTACAACAGTAAGCATGAGATACTTCATTGGCCCAATTTTTGGAAGCCACTTGTCTGTAAGAGTTCTGGTGTACTAAACCCTGAGGATTTTTTCTACCGATACTTTTATTGATCGCCATCCCCGGCGCAACTTTCTGTCAACGATGACAACCTATATTAATTCGTGCTCCTGCACTATTATTTCACTTTTTGATGCCAACCTTCTATTCTACCTTCCCGAGCATCTTCCGACACTTCATATGCTGTTAGATGCCTCTCTGTCTTAGCCTCTCTTAAACATCCTTCCACCTCTACCATTGTCAAGTTGAGATCAGTAACTTATGTGTCGTACAAAGTTTAAGTACTGTGCCTACCTGAATCAGCCACTTATAATAGAAACTCCGAGTCGTGCACACCGAAATGAGAGGACAGAAAGCCACCAATGCCTTGTTTCCACCCAAAGATAGAGCTGGTGCATTTTGGCGTCTGCAAGGCACAGACGATTATGGGCTTGCATCATGCTTGGGTGATGAAGGCAGGCACTGTAGTCAAGTTTAGCACAAGACAAAACTATCGCATCAATTATGTTTTTCGAGGAAGTACTACATATAATAGTGATTTCTTTGTTTCAAATGCATTCACAAATCGTCACATTGCAACCAGCAAGCTCTGCCGTACCTTGTGCTGAACCGAGTAAATAATCAGAAGGGTAGCGGATCGGGCTAGTTGGTTCAGATTTGACATTTTCAGAAGCGCTAAAACACCGAGGACGAAGAGGGAACAGACAGGGACGAGCGCTACTTCCAACTGTTTATTTCGTAAAACCGCAAATGCCTTAAACAGTTCTCGAAAGCTTTTATGACACGGCAGTAAACTACACGTGCGAGAATACACAGTATAGCTACCGAGACTAAAAGAACCAAGGAGATAAGTGCACGATTACGTTGATACCCTGAGGAAGGCAAGTTCTTTTTTTGACAATGAAATGGACGGTGAGCTTACACAAGTGCTACCCAGTGATGCTATGTTCTGTGCTTCTATAATCTCTCGGGTTAGTTGATCACGACTACGTCCGATGATGTGGCACTGATTTAACAATGGAGCACAATTGCGGCACTTACTGCAGTGAATGGCTAGGTTGCTTCCGAAGGAATTTTTAACATTGTTGTTGTGCTGGCGTAGCCGGTCATTGAGACCACAGCCCGTTTGCCCAACATACTTTTTGCCACAAGATAGAGGGATGCAGTACACAACACAGTCTACACAGTCCACGTACGCTGTTTGGTGTTTGATACCACATAATTGTTTGACAGAAGAGTAGGGTTTCGTCAGCTTGCAAAGCTTGTTTAGCTTGTTAGGGGCCGTGAAAACAACTCTAACATCTGCTTTCTGCGCTACCTTTTTTTAGGTTGTGTGAAACAGTGTGCACGTAAGGGAGCACAGCAACCTTTTTTCTCTCTCACTAGACTTATTTGCGATTTCGTCGCGACCGTTCAGGTTCCTAAGGACGCGTTCTGCTACCGAGATCTGAAGTGGAACCGGGTAACCAGCGGCGGATAACCGGTTCACTTGTTTATGAAAACTAAGGGGCATGCAGTGGTGGCAAGATTTCGTCAATGCATTCCTGAAACAAAGTGCAATCACTCCTCGCTTAACCAGCTTAGAGTGGGCGGAGCGGAAAGCTAAGAGGGGTTTATTGCCGCGAGGTTCGTAGCTCCAGCAAACGTGGTTGTCGGTGAGTGAGAAGTTTATATCGAGGAAGCGGATTTCCCCGCCAGATGGTAGATCATGGCGGGGAAATGGTAGATGGTAGTTCATCTGTTTTTAAGCTACCATGACAGAGCCCTCCAGCGGTACCTGGAGGGGTCAAAGGTTTTTAAGGTGTTTAGATTTGTGGATGATTTTTTAGTTTTTATTGACTGTGACCAGAAATTCCTTCAACACGAAGCTAGCCAGACTTTAGTAGCCTTCCAGAATAATCTCAGCCCACTAAAACTAACCCATGAACTACCATCTGGCGGGGAAATCCGCTTCCTCGATATAAACTTCTCACTCACCGACAACCACGTTTGCTGGAGCTACGAACCTCGCGGCAATAAACCCCTCTTAGCTTTCCGCTCCGCCCACTCTAAGCTGGTTAAGCGAGGAGTGATTGCACTTTGTTTCAGGAATGCATTGACGAAATCTTGCCACCACTGCATGCCCCGTAGTTTTCATAAACAAGTGAACCGGTTATCCGCCGCTGGTTACCCGGTTCCACTTCAGATCTCGGTAGCAGAACGCGTCCTTAGGAACCTGAACGGTCGCGACGAAATCGCAAATAAGTCTAGTGAGAGAGAAAAAAGGTTGCTGTGCTCCCTTACGTGCACACTGTTTCACACAACCTAAAAAAGGTAGCGCAGAAAGCAGATGTTAGAGTTGTTTTCACGGCCCCTAACAAGCTAAACAAGCTTTGCAAGCTGACGAAACCCTACTCTTCTGTCAAACAATTATGTGGTATCAAACACCAAACAGCGTACGTGGACTGTGTAGACTGTGTTGTGTACTCCATCCCTCTATCTTGTGGCAAAAAGTATGTTGGGCAAACGGGCTGTTGTCTCAATGACCGGCTACGCCAGCACAACAACAATGTTAAAAATTCCTTCGGAAGCAACCTAGTCATTCACTGCAGTAAGTGCCGCAATTGTGCTCCATTGTTAAATCAGTGCCACATCATCGGACGTAGTCGTGATCAACTAACCCGAGAGATTATAGAAGCACAGAACATAGCATCACTGGGTAGCACTTGTGTAAGCTCACCGTCCATTTCATTGTCAAAAAAAGAACTTGCCTTCCTCAGGGTATCAACGTAATCGTGCACTTATCTCCTTGGTTCTTTTAGTCTCGGTAGCTATACTGTGTATTCTCGCACGTGTAGTTTACTGCCGTGTCATAAAAGCGTTCGAGAACTGTTTAAGGCATTTGCGGTTTTACGAAATAAACAGTTGGAAGTAGCGCTCGTCCCTGTCTGTTCCCTCTGCGTCCTCGGTGTTTTAGCGCTTCTGAAAATGTCAGAGTAAATAATACATCGAAAAACAGAGCTTGACAGCACCATCTAGAATATCATGTAGAATTTGTTCTCTTGAACACTACTTTTCTTTTCTTTGCTTCTGGCGCAGTTTGAATGACTGAAAAGCAGAATATATAACCCCTCGATCCACAAACTACCCAATGTAAAAATTCAGGCATTTTCATTCGAACACTTTCAACAATCGTAAAACTTAATTGCACACCTAGGCCCTTGAATGTTTCTGGCCTTTTTTTTCATCTGGAAAGGTAAATGATTTCATTTTCGTGTACCTGCGTAGTGAGTAAGAGTGGAGAAAAGTATGCCGCGAGCATTGATTGTGAACTTTCTAGGCAGAAGCTTGTTTCTCATGTTCCTTCAAACAAAGTGTCTCCAAGCATGTGACCGTGCCGTTCACATGATGATGATGACGTACTCAAGCTTAATAGCACATACCGAGGGCGGGGAATTTGCTAGGGTGCATTGCTGATACAAACGCACACGTGGGCAAGTAGTGGAGGAATTGGATAATTTTATTAGCAAGACTAGAATTTGCATTAAAATGGAGATAAAAAAACGGAAATAATAAGCGGCGAAAATACATTCGAGCAGTGGAATCTACTTGATGCAATTATATATCCGTGAAAAAAATCGCAGACTGGTTTCAAGGAAAATGCCTTGGCGCTTGCCCGCTAGGAGAGGAGGATTGGAATAGATAGAGGTAGCCACGTTCGAGCGAGGGGGATCTCGTAGAAAGTTCTACGAAGAGGAGCAAACCGCCGGCAAAAGAAAAAAGCGTCAGTTTCGTCAGAAGACTGATAGAGGTTGGTCAGAGATTACCCTGATCGACATAGAGATTTAGTCGCAGTATTCTTCAGCGCAGGAGGGTCATGGACACCTCACGTTTTCTTGAACTGAACAGCCGCCGACTCTAAGGAAATGCCAGGTGTTGAAAACCCGCTACAGCAAGGAGAGGCTCATCACCTGCGCCCTGTTACTCGCGCTAACTTCCTCATATTGTAGTTGGGCGGGTCCCAACAAAACTCCGCCAGCCGCCTTGTAATGCAGTCGGGATTTAAACGACGCCAACGCCTTGAAACGGATGTGATCAAGCGCACCTAATTAGTAGCAGCACCTACCTTTAAAATAAAGTCGTCATAAGGTGAGAAATGGAGCTGGGAAGGAGCAAGCACACGGGAAGAATGCGCGCTAAAAATTCGTTGCACAAATATGTGTTTCATAGCTCTAACGCAAAAAATACTACAACGAAGAATGCGACAATATATTGCCGCGAATATTTGCGGTGTTTGCTGGTTTTTCAAGTCTGCCGCCACACCACCTTATCACTTTCTTTGCGACGCAAGACACGACTAGATTTGTCTCGACTGATCGCAGCCAGGCAGAGCTGCTTCTACGTTGTTCCGGAATGTTCTAGCAACTTTGCGCGCTTTATCTCGAAAGTTCGCTATCAGCTTTAAATTGAGCACGGCCGACAGCGGCGGGCATTCTGTTCGACGACCACCGAGCACGCTTGTCGCTTCGCCGCCGCCGAGTGATTCAGTCCATTTTGGGTGTAAGTCAGCCCAATCCAGTTTTCTTTTAGAAGGCCCTTTCGTCCAGTTTCATCGTTGCTTCGACTGCCGTCACCACTACGTGACATCTGGTGGAGGTGCGGGGTAGCCTTCCATGTTTCGGACGCCCCCTTCAAGTCGTGAAGCCAGCATTCAGCGCTTCGCACCCGAGGACGGGTCAGCAGCTTAGCGAGCCAGCCGACGTCTCCAGGGAGAAGAGCCTGAGTTCGGTAAACTGCTGGACCGCACCAGACAGCGAAAAGACGCTGCTACGAGCACCGCAACCTCGCTGAAGATGTCGACACCGATCATACTACAGCAGCCGCGTGTGCTGTCAAGTTTCAATGAAGCCCTAGGCGAAGACCCTGAAGAATGTTTAGATCAATTTGAGCGCGTGGCGTCATTCAACAAGTGGGATGATGCGGCAAAAATTGGACACGTGTTCTTCTCATTGGATGGCTCCGCACGCACGTGGTACGAAAACTACGAGTCGTCCCTTACGACATGGGAGCTATTCAAGAGAGAACTGTTGAAGGTATTCCCCAGTGTAGTGAGGAAAGAAAGAGCCGAACGACTCCTTGAGTCCAGGATCCAGCTTCCGAATGAGCCCATTTCGCCGCGCTTATTTCGCCGCGCCGACCCCGGGATGGCCGAGGAAAAGAAAGTTCAGTTTTTAATGAGTTGCGTAAAAGAACAACTCTTAGGCAGCCTCGTCCGCCAGCCGCCAAAAACAGTCGACTCGAATTCATGCAAGAAGCCTGCACGATTGAGAAGACCCTCAACGTCCGAGCTCGGCAGTGCAATTGCCCTTCCTCTGCCTGTGCAATCCGTTCGGGCGCGACGACCACCACCAGCGACAGCTTGCGGAAAGTTATCCGCGAAATCGTCCCAGAGGAGCTACGCCGATTACTGCCATCCTCCCCACAACCACAATCAGCGACTCTGATGGATGTGGTACGGGAAGAAGTGCAACAGGCACTTGGCACCACGACGGCCACAGAACCCCAGGCCATGACCTACGCCGCTGCAGTAAGGACTGCTCTACCCCAACGACAACCCCCACGTTCTCCCCGAGATGAGCCACTTGTTCCACAACGCCGCCTCCTAGCCCTCGCCCGCCCAGCCTATGACCGAAGCTTAAGCCCCAGGAAATGCGACGCCTGGAGGACTTCCGACAACCGGCCGTTGTGCTTCCATTGCGGTGAGGCCGGCCATATTCTTCGTCACTGCCCGTACCGACGTATCGGTCTTCGAGGATTAGCCGTTAACGCCCCACGACCACGCTTCGGCCAACGTCCGCAGGAAATTGACGAGTACCTGCGTCGAGAGTAGCACATGCCGAACCGCTTTTCGCGCTCACCATCGCCGTAAACCTCGCGCTTTGCGTCGCCACGCCGCAGCTACGCAGCCGCGGTACGAAGAAGGTCTCACAGCCCCCGTAGGTGAAACTAAAGGCAGCAACCTCTGGAGGTGAGGTTGCTCAAGCGCGAAACGCCGAAGATCCTCCACCGACCATGCCCCATGAAGACTCTGCACCCGTGACGCCGCATGAAGAACCGACACTCTCTGCACCGACGCCGCACACAATGAGAACCCCGACCACGACGCAGGCTGCCTTGAAAACGACGCCGCCACCCAGAAGAGCTTCGACCACACGCCCCACCCGCGACTGGCATACGCGACGAAGCCGTGACCCGACGCCAAGAGCGACATGCAATGCAAGAGCCAGGACTCCCGACTTAGAAGTGACTCGACGGGCGAAAAGTTACCGCTCTAGTCGACACAGGAGCCGATTACTCGGTGATGAATGGAACATTCGCTGCGCAGCTGAGAAAAGTCACAACGGCTTGGGACGGCCCACAAATTCGCGCCGTGGGAGCCCACCTTATTACGCCATCAGGACGATACACAGCGCGAGTGACTGTCAAAGGACATACATATCCTGCGACCTTTGTTGTGCTACCGCTATGCTCCCACGAAGTGATCTTGGGTATGGATTTCCTTAATGAGCATCAGGCCATCATCGACCTCCGATGAAAGCAGATCACGCTTTCGACAGACAAAGCCATCGCTTCGATGAAAACTGGGGAAAATCACGTTGCCTTGAGTGTCCTGGAGGAAGAAGTGAGCGTCCCACCCCGATCAAGCGTTATCTCGACCGTGGGCGCCACGAAAGCCATTAACGATGAAGGCATCATCGAGGGGAACATGCAGTTGCTTCTAGACCGAGGAATCAGCATCGCAAGAGGCATCGCACATTTGCGCAATGGCCACGCCGAAGTACTGCTAACTTCAGCGAAGAATACCGGCACATTAACAGAGGAACGACGATTGCTTTCTTCGACGAAATATCTGACATACGAGACTTCTTCGCCCTCTCCGACCCCTCCGCAGAAGATTCGCCTGACCAAGAGAACTCGCCCACTTTCGACATCAACCCAGCCCTGCACCGGAACAGACAAGACCAGATCTGCAATCTGCTTCAAAGCTACAGTGAGAGTTTTTCGACATCGCCGAAGGTGCGACAGACGCCAATTGCCAAAAATCGGATTATAACGGATCAAAACGTCCGACTTCTCCGTCAAAGCCCCTACCGTGTGTCACCGCGAGAACGACAAGCCATCCGGGACCAAGTCGAAGAAATGCTTCGCGACGGCGTCATCCAGCCTTCAAACAGCCCATGGGCGGCACCGGTTGTTCTAGTGAGAAAGACGGCGCACTTCGATTCTGCGTGGATTACCGCCGCTTGAACAACATAACAAAGAAGGACGTCTACCCCCTCCCCCGCATTGACAACACACTGGACCGCCTCTGCAACGCCAAATATTTCTCATCGATGGACCTCAAGAGCGGCTACTGGCAAATTGAGGTCGACAGAAGAGATCGCGAGAAGACAGCATTCATCACTCCGGATGGGCTGTTTGAGTTCAAGGTGATGCCATTTCTTCTCTGTTCCGCACCAGCGACGTTTCAACGAGTAATAGATACAGTGCTGGCAGGCCTGAAGTGGCAAATTTGTCTGGTATATTTAGATCACGTCGTTGTCTTTGCCTCTAACTTTGAAGAGCACCTCCAAAAACTTCGAACAGTACTAGACGCAATCAAGTCGTCTGGCCTAACCTTGAAAGCAGAGAAATGCCACTTTGCCTACGAAGAGCTGCTGTTTCTAGGCCACATCGTTAGCAAGGAAGGAGTACGCCCAGACCCGCAGAAAACAGCTACTATTTAACAGTTTCTACCGCCGGCCGATAAGAAAGCAGTGGGCAGATTTCTCGGACTGTGCGCATACTACCGACGATTTGTGAAAAACTTTTCGCGCATCGCCGAGCCCCTGACCCAACTGACTAAGGCAGACGTGCCGTTTAAATGGGAAGCGCTGCAAGCATAAGCCTTCAAGGAACTTCAGCGTCGTTTACAGTCCCCACCGATCCTTGGGCATTTTGATGAAAACGCCGATACTGAAGTTCATACCGATGCAAGTAGCGTGGGACTTGGCGCCGTCTTCGTCCAAAAAAGTGACTGGCTGGAGAAAGTCATCGCATACGCTAGCCGATCCCTTTCAAAGGCCGAGGCTAACTATTCGACAACTGAGAAGGAGTGCCTTGCCGCCATCTGGGCTACGTCGAAATTCCGCCCCTACCTTTACGAACGACCGTTCAAGTTTGTCAGCGACCACCACGCGCTCTGCTGGCTTGCCAATTTGAAGGACCCCTCTGGCCGACTCGCTCGATCGAATCTGCGTCTCCAGGAGTTTGACGTCACCGTCGTTTACAAGTCCGGACGCAAGCACTCTGACGCCGATTGCCTCTCACGAGCCCCTGGAGATGCACCGCCGCCGAACGACGATGAGGACGCCTTCCTGAGACACATCAGCCCCAGCTCTTTTGCTCAGCAGCAACGCTCGGACACCCGACCTAAAATGCCTCATCGAGTACCTAGAAGGCAAGGTTTATTCGCCCCCCACTTCATTCAAGCGAGGACTGTCTTCCTTCTGTGTGCAGAATGAGGTCCTTGTGAAGAAGAACTTTACAGCGAGCAAAACAGCCTACCTACTTGTTGTACCTACTTGTCTCCGCTAAGAAGTTCTACAGGCTTCACACGACGAGCCGACAGCTGGGACATCTCGGGTTTACTCGCACGCTCCGCAGCATTCAAAACAAGTATTACTGGCCCCGACTGTCTGCCGATGTCGTACACTATGTGAAAACCTGCCGAGATTGTCAGCGACGAAAGACTCCTCCCACACGACCAGCAGGATATCTGAACCCCATTGAACCTCCCTCAAGGCCCTTTCATCAGATCGGCATGGACTTGCATGGCCCTTTTCCAACGTCAACATCTGGAAATTAGTGGATCATCATGGCGACCGACTACCTGATCCGCTACGCCGAGGCGAAAGCCCTACCGAACGGAAGAGCAGCAGTAGTCCCCAAATTTTTCGTGGAGTGCATTCTTCTTCGACACGGCGCCCCCGTTGTGCTCATCACGGACAGAGGAACAGAAATCACGGTGGAACTAACGCAAGCCATCCTGCGCTACAGCGAAACCAGCCACCGGAGGACAACTGCATACCATCAGCAGACCAACGGACTGACCGAGCGCCTGAACAAAACCATCGCCGATATGCAAGTCATGTATGTCAATGCCGAACACAAAACCTGGGATGTCATCCTGCCTTACGTCCTCTTCGCCTACAACACCGCAGTGCAGGATACCACCCAGATGACGCCTTTTAGGCTCGTCCATGGCAGGGATGCCACAACCACACTAGACGCCATGCTGCCCAACGTTACTGAAGGGAACGTCGACGTTGCCGCCTGCCTTCAGCGCGCAGAAGAAGCTCGAAGACTTGCCCGATTACGGATCAAAGATCAGCAGCGGTCCGACGCCAGACGCTACAACCTACGAAGAGGCAACGCGGAATACAAGCCAGGAGACCAAGTCTGGGTGTGGACACCCATTCGCCGCCGTGGATTGAGTGAAAAGCTTTTGCGCCGCTATTTCGGCCCGTACAAGGTTCTTCGTCGGCTAGGTGAACTGGATTATGAAGTCACCCCTGACGCAATGACTGCATCCCAGCGACGCCGCGTACGACCACAAGTTGTCCACGTAGTCCTTCTGAAGCCGTAATATGTGCGCTAAAGGCCGCTGCATTTCCATGCTCTATTTTCGCAAAATCCGGTTTTTTTCTCTTACTAATCGCATTATTTGATTTAATGCATCGAGTCGATGCTTTTTCGAGAGGGGAGTAATGCCGCGAATATTTGCAGTGTTTGTTCGTTTTTCAAATCTGCTCCACACCACCTTATCGCTTTCTTTGTGACGCAAGACGCGACTAGATTTATCTCGATTGATCGCAGCCAGGCAGAGCTGATTCTAAGTTGTTCCGGAATGTTCTAGTAACTTTGCACGCTTTATCACGAATGTTCGCTATCAGCTTTAAATTGAGCACGGCCGACAGCGGCGGGCATTCTGTTCGACGACCGCCGAGCACGCTTGTCGCTTCGCCGCCGCCGAGTGATTCAGTCCATTTTGGGTGCAAGTCAGCCCCATAGACAGTGTTCTTTTAGAAGACCCTTTCGTCCATCTTCATCGCTGCTTCGACTGCCGTCACCACTACAATATTGCGGCACGTTATAAAGAGAAAAACTGGTCTAGAGGGGAAACATTCACTCTTCATGTACTGATAAACGCAGTATGCAAACAGCGTTATATCTAAAGCTGTGTTTATAAACAGCGAAAGACAGATCATCTTTCGTGAGCTGCGGCCAGTATTTTCAATGACGCGCGCAAATACCGTCAGCGCGCCCTGAGGTTAATTTCAAATTCGAGGATGACGCTAATGGGAACAATAAAAATTCCCAAGTGGGCCTCGCCCACGCTGACTGCAAACGTCATGGTTGAATGTTAGCACATGTTAGCTATTGCTCAAACGCAAAAAAACTAGCCTTTTTTTAATATAGAACAGCTTTTTGAAATTCTTTACTGAGCCATAGATATGGCAAAATATTTAGCTGAAAACGACATAACAGCTCATGGATTCGCAGCCCTTCCCAATGATGGATGGGGCTCTGTGCAGTTTCGAAATTATTGTTTTCGTAACATTCAACTACGCACCATTTTGAGGAACGTAAGTAGAAATATGCAGATATGTCTCCGATGAGATATTTCATTTTGAAGATGAGCTTTAAGCCATTCGCTGCGCACCAGGCGCGTTGTCGCTTCTTTGGTGTACCTGGCTGCACGGATTAAGGCAATACTCGACAGGAGATTTTTCGTTTAGGATTGTCTCAAAGTTTTCTTAGCTTGATACTTTGGAGGTTAGCAAATCGGGGATGAAAACGTTTACATTTGCCTTCAACTTGAGTCGGCGAACTCGCTGCGCTCTCATCCTTCGCGCCATTCCTTAAACTTTCATCACCCCTGCGTTAGCTATTCATTTGACACTATCTATTCCTGTTACAAAGTTCCACGCAGCGTGAGGTTTGCACGAATTCGCGGCAGGGACCACGACCTTGAACCCAAAATGTCTACAACTATGTTTAACGGAGCTCCTCGCTTGCATTTTATCCACGCAGATATCGAGTATTCAAGCGATCACTGGGTTACTAGCCTAGGCACAGTGACGCCCGATTTTGGTATCAGCCCTGCGTGACAAATACTTTCAGCAAAGCGATTAACATAAAAGCTAGACCTGAATCGCAAGCAGTATGAACAGCGGGGACTTAAACAGCGATAACCGCCGCTTTGGCGTCGAGTTCGTGAGTGACGTAGTTCAAATGCAACAAAACAAATACGTCCAGCGATGCGCCAAACAGGAAAGATAGACCGGCACCCCTAGCAGCATGAACAGCGTAGGCTCAAACAAAGAGAGCCGCCCTTTTACTATCGAATTCTTGACACAAATACGACACAAATAAGGCAAGCAATGCGCAAAACATAAAATCTAGACCTATATTACGAGCGGCATGTGCAGCTGGTATCAAATAGAGAGAGCCGCCTCTTTAGTATGGGGTTCGTAAGCAAAGGCGTCCAACTCCAACAAAAACTCCTGCAGCAGCGCGCAAGATTAAAGCTAGACCTCCCACGCGAGCAACGTAAACATGACAGCCCAAGCAATATGAAGCGTAACTTTTGATTCGAGCTTGCGAACGAGTCTGACTGAACCACGTCGACATGCCATGAAATACGCGCGACATCAAAGCTGCACCTACAGAATCTAGCAGGGTTGACACGGTGGGCATAAAACAACAAGAAGCCGAACTTTCGTAGCATACGAGCGAACGAGTATTTCTACAACTATGCCAAACAGCAATTACTGCGAAGAAAGAATACTGTCGTTCGCGCTTCCAAACAAATCACCCGAAATAAAAAATCACGACTGAAAACTGAAGAACGACCACTCACCTCACAAAGTCGCGGATCCAGCACAGTATCGAAGTCTGCCCAAACGATCCTGTGCAGCCAAACCTTTCTGCGAGTCGCGTTGCTTTTTCCGGACGGAATTACAAAAAAAATCTTTCCCCAGTGCCTTCTCTGTTGTTGCATCCATACGCGCAACAGAAGCTCGGCATCGCCGCAACGCGTAGGCGCTGTCAAAGATGGAAAAAAACACTTCCCGCCAAAACTGTTGCAGGGAAAGAAACCGAAGCACGATTCCTACCCCCGACATGGCGCCGGCGTCTGCTGTGGCGCAAAAAAGCGCGCACTGACATGTGACCACGGTGTCTCGGCCAATGGTAGGCTCGATTATCCGGCGGCGCGCTAGGAGAGAAGGGAAGTCGGAAAGTTGAAAGCTTTGCTTTACTTTTGCTTCACTGAGAGGCTTTAGTCTTGAGAGCCTTGAGAGCTGCACGTCTACTACACTACTCAAAGCAGGTCTCTCTTAATGCCGTATGCCGGGATGGCATGTTGCTGTGCCGTGCTCCATCGTATTAGGTGTACTGAGGTGGCCATGTCGCCATGTAGTATGTGCTAAATTTTTGTATTCCTCGCGACAAAGATGCACTTCACGTTGGGTGAACAGCGCTACAAAGGCGGGACAAATGCAAGACAAGCGCTGAAGTTTATTGAGTCACGTAAAGTGGTAATATATAGTGAACGCCATCAACAAATAATGGCGTTCACTATATAATACCACTTTTCGTTCGTCAATACTCAGTTGCGATTCAGCGCTTGCCCTGCCTTTGTCCCGCTATTGTCGCGCTGTTCACCCACCGTGAATGCTTACCAACTCGCCCAAATCTCAGCTTTACTCAAAGATTCACTTACAAAGTAAGGATTGGTCGCGTATGAAGGAATGGAAAAAAAAGAGGTTGAAGAAAAACAAGAAAGAAGACTAGTAGAAATAACTGTGAATTCTACAAAGCAATGTGTTGAGCAGGTAAAATCCAACACATTTCTAGCCAAGTGCCTCTTTTGTCTTACTCGATTTTGCTCATGTGGCCGCTGGCATTTTTCTCGAACGTTTTTTGCCGTGTCAGTACATCAAAAAGAAGATTTCTAGATACACTGTTGTCCACCTGTCAGGCAAGCATTCTTAGTGTGCTGACCAGAACTCATCCCAATGTTCTTCAAAATGTCTATTGTGCCTCAGCTACTACAGGTAAAATGACACGTCTGCATACAAGCGACACTTCAGTGTTGGTATCCTGACAAATATACGTGTTCCAGATGTCTTGCGTTTACGTTTCCAGGATTTAGGTAATCAATTAGAACGCAAACAGACAGGTATGATCCCAGACAGTCATTATAGGTGTAAACTGAAAATTTGACAGGGGAAACACCTAATAAAGTAAAAGCGTGATTCTCCTCGTCGGTTCCGCGAGATGCGCAGGTAGTTAGAAATGTGGCTATTAACCAGAAACATAAACTCTGATTAGCGAATGATGCGCATTTTGATGAAGGAATTTTTGAAAAATTCAATTTTATGAAAAATGTTGGGTTTTTAAAGTCGCATTACATTTGGGTGCATTCTAACACTTCACAGTCTAAATGGCGGTCGTTGTATCCCTGCCATAGGAAAAACAACTGCCACAGGGTCATGCGTTGTGGCTGCATTGAGAGCAAATGTGACAATTACAAAACCGCAATGTGATTACAAAACATACAAAACCGCGGTGATCCTCCGCTCTATGACGCCTTTATTGCCAAAAATTCGTTATTTTTTAAACGAGACGGCTATTTATCGCTCTAGTAAACCAAATTATGTTCAAATGTATATTTCGTAGTTTTTAAAAAGTTTGCACGATAGTCTGCAATGCCCTGACCACACTGAATGCAATGCGAAGTTCTTTTTTGAAGGGGCTTTAGCTTTTTCATATTTTCCATCGCTTTCGTTCCGGCTTGCTTCATGAAGCCCAGTTATGCTTCCAACCTATCTAAGTTTTTTTCGTGTGCTGCTTTATGTTTTCTATTACCATTTATTTGAGCTCACAAAAATAACATGGAAAATCAGAGAACGCCGAAGCAATGCCCACACTGGCTTTTGATAGAACGAGAAAGACCGTCGGGGCATTAGTCGTCAGTTCCATTTTGATGACGTAACTTCTAGTTGTTAAGTAAGGTTTGAAGTCGTCAATTTCGTGCAGTCATGCGACATGCTCGTCATGAACACGTATCACACCTCATGCTTAGTCATACACCTCATCATACACACCGGCCTTGTGTGATCACGCGACCTGACTCTTAGCATCAACCCATCTGTGGCACAGGATACCTGCATACGAGCCAAGTTCCTTACCTTGTCGCATAAAGCGTAGGATCCTGCCCGCGCGGGAAATTATGCGGTGGGCCGCATTGAGTGGCCGCATATGCAGTTCCGGCTTAATTGTATAGTACACGGGTCTTCTTGTGTTACCTAGATGAGCGATGATCTGTGTTTCTTTGCATGAGAGTAAGCAAGCAACGTGCCAACAAACAGTGTCCCACAAGATATTTCAACTTCTTTCCTTCACCTTCGTCCTATTGTATGGCTCCACTTTTTCCCAAACGTAATTAATCGTTCAGTAGTTCATGCGCTTGAGGTGCGCTTTTATAGAAACGGTATTAACCTATCTGCACAATCTTGTTTATTGTAAACTGTTCCTGTGTTTGTGTCAAGTTTTTTTTCTCCACGCACACCTGGAGAACATGGATCATGCAAACCTTCTATCTACGCCGATACTGATGCAAACTTATCAAATAAGCTAGAATACTCTGCAAGGATGTCTATGGTAGCATACGCTTTGATACTTAATCACAGTGATGCCTCTTAATTTGTGGATGTGGTGCACCTGCGGAAAGACAAATAAGTGCGCAAACTGGGACTGCAGAAATGGTGGTGTTTAAGCGCAGACTCAAAATGAATAACATGAATTAAGAACGACGTTTGCCTAGCAGCGCTAGTCCTACCTGTTGAGTAGCATGAGGGCAAAAAGTTAGTTCTGCAATCTTATCAGCCCGCTGACCAATTCCATTGTTTACGTTTGCTGAACACCAAACAAAAGAAATGTGCACTATTATAGAGCCGAGAGGCCGCTTTCGCCGTAATTGTTCAGGCTTCGAGCAGCCTACGATCTCCAAGTTCCCAGCCCACTGCAGATGCCGCAGTATGCATATTGGCATTTTGTTGCGAACGCCAGTGGCGCTGCTTATGCTTTCCGATTACTCTAAGCAAATAAAAATGACAAAGAGAAACTACAGGAGGAGGCGCTCACTATCACTCCACGCTCCACTGCTTCTTGAGACTCTCAAGAAAACCCCGCTCATTAAGCGACCTCCACGTGGTACCTCGGCAAAATATCCGTTTCCGTACCGTTGAATATAATAAATATCCAAGTGCCTAATTTCATAGTACTGAAGAACTCCTTAAGAACTACTAATCAATTTATCCAAAGTGTTCCTGCAATGCTCCATTGTCATATGTTATTAGGATTACATGATGTCTCCGGTGTCCTCCAATTTTCACAATTTTCAGTGTTCTATTATTTGCCTAAACCATAAAAAGGGTACCAATAAATATCTTGCAGGTACTTCATAAGCAATCACACTTTCATACCAAATGAATCAGCAGTGTGGCCATATGTAACAGTTTACATAAGAAAGCGACAAGCAGCAAATACACCTCTAAGGAGTGCATGAGTGTTTGGAAGATGTCAAAGGAAGATAAGAATTGCGAATTACAAAAAAAAATGTGAGAGCCAGGTTGCTCTTTTTGGATCTAGAGACCAATAATTAATTGAACTGCTATCTGCTGCAGTGGAAAATTTGATCACAATTTGGGGGGCAGGTTGTGATCACGTCCCAAGGTCATGTTTTGTACGTAGCCCACATAGGTTACTTCAAGCTCAAGTTGGTCTCAGACAAAGTTTGGCAAAATCGCTTAACGCGGGCTTTAGTGAAAGCGCACTAAAACAGTTTCCTGCAAGTTTTCAGTGTTGGAAGGGCAGCTAGAAGCACTCCTGAAGCCTACCTTTAAGGCATGGCCAGATTCCAAAGGTTTTCGATTATGGTTCGCTACTTCAGTTCTCCTTGGCTTGTGATGATGATGACCTCAGGCTTAATGGCACAATCCCACGGCGGGGGATTGACCAGGGTGCATTTCGGATGCAAACGCTCTCATGGATAAAGAGTGGAGTAATTGGATAGTTTTGTGCCCCAGACACGAAGTTGGATTAAAAACAGAATAAAATGAAAATAAAAAGCAGTGAATTCTCACTCCAGCAGAAGAATCTTCCCGATGCAGTTATATAGACGTGAATATAACCGCACACTGGTTTCAGGGCAGAAGGAGAGGAGAAACAAAATAGATAGATGAAGCCCTTGTCGAGCAAGGAGTATCTCCGTGTAAATTCTACGGAGAGAAGCGAACCACCGGAAAAAGAGGAAAAAGTGATCTCGCGACTCAAAGTCACCACAGGAATCACACAGGTTGATCAGAGATAACACGACTGACGTAATTAAAAATTTAGTCGTATTCTGCAGCGCAGGAGGGTCATGGATACCTGACATTGCCTTTAACTGCACACCTGCAGACTAAAAGAAAATACCAGGTGTTTAAAATTCGCTGCAGGAGGAAGAGGCTCATGGCTCAAGTTGTGGAGACGCTGGAATCGTTGATAGCGTGCTATAGTCACGTAGACAGTATTTGGGACGAAAGAGACAATAGGTCCACCAATGGCAGTCTTTACTAAAAAAATCAACCCTCTCATTAGAAGCAATGCCACAGTGACCAGGGAGCCAGTGAAAGCGTACTTCTGTAATATGTGGTGGAATAAAAAGTTGAAGAGTACGGTTGAAAGGAGTATCCCTCGCTTTTCCGAGCGCTGTCAAGACGGAAAGGCTGTCTGAAAGTATAACGACCTGAAAGATATTGCAGGCATCTATCTGTAAAAAGAGCAATATGGTTAGGAAAATTACCTAGATACATCTCAATAAACCCATTTAATACATTTGAAGGAAGATTCTTAGCATTCCCTGGGAAGGTGTCGTCAATGGAGAGTACAGTATCAGCCCGCCGGTGGTTAACTAGTAGAAAATAATATATTGATACAGAGATCTTCAACAGCAGGAAATTAGTGAACACAACCTAACGAAGCTTATACCTAAGCCAAAAATTACCAAAGAGGAGAGTTGGATTAGTTGTAAAGATGGGGTTAGCCAGTCCAGGAACAGGCTCGAAAGACCTTAAAAACGTGAGACGCTATACCTTCGAAATTAGATCAGGTATCCGCGCTTCCAATTACAGCACAGCATTCGCCACTGTTTTAGGCAGATTTAAGCAAAGGCGCCGAGTGCGTCGCTCCATAACAAATAGGGGTTCAAGATTGTGCCTTGGGAACCCACAAAATAAACGGAGACAAATTCAAGTATTGGCCGTACAAAGGTGTTATAAAGGAAGAGCTGAGTGTCCCGACGCATACTGAATTTTTGTTGCTGACCCTCATCAACCGGCCAAGGGCACGCTAACCTTTAATCACAATGCTTCTAGCTTGGGGCCGACAGTATATTTCCGGGTCATATATTATACCAAAATAGTTAATAGATCAGCATGCTGGATAAGGATAGAGTGATGGGGCAAAAAAATGCAAAAGGGAATGCCTGTGAGAAAACAAGGACAGCCTACTTTTTTCCATTTAAAGTTAACTTCAGGCTGTCCAGCCAAACTTCCAGAGCATTTAAATACTCTTTGAAACAATTGATACATGATATAAATACTTCTGACAGATTTGAAAAACGCAATATCATCCGCACACAAATAAACTTTGACGACCGGGTGAATAGGGATATCATGCATTAGTATATTAAACATCAACGGCCAGAGAACGAAGCCTTGTGGGATATCTCTAGACTCGGTTTATGTGTTAGCATTGAACGTACCCTTAGTACAAAAGACTGATCTATTCCTTTAAAGTTTTCTTACCCACGCGAAGAGGTAGACCGGAGGTTGTACACCAGCTAGCTTTTTAAGCAGAATGCTATGCTCAACTTTGTGACACCTGCTGTTTGCAACATCCACAGTAACAAGCACTGATACCTCTTTTTGCTTCATAGCAACCCTAATACGGCTCTCAAACTCTATGTGCACGGTCCAAATCGAACATCCATGGCGGAAACCAATTGAGCCTCGCGGAAGTCTTGAAGAGACAGAGCATGATTCTTGAGGCGGCTGAACACTACCCGTTCTACAAGCATAAACAAATTTGAAGTGAGAGCAATCGGCCGAATATTGTCGGGATAAATCCTTCCTCTGGTATTTCAGGCATAAAACTTTTTTTTTTTACTTTTTTCAAATTTTTTGAAATCCAGGCTCTTTCCAAAGACGAAATCACAGTCTGCAATAGGTCCGGGGCAGTCTTGCGATAGTATGTGCAGCATGCCAGCTATCACTCCGTAAACCGCAGGGGCAGCAGACTGCAGACACTTAACTACAGACGCTAAATCAGATATAGAGACCTCTGTGCAGTCAGCACGAGATTGTAATGGAGTAGTAGTAGTAGTAATAACTTTAATCATAGAAATATATGGGTGGGTCTCGGTGTAGAGACACTCTTCACATCTTTTGATGTGGTCTGTGGCTCTTGTGGCAGGGTTGGAGCCCCTAGTGCAGGGCCCCACTGAGACTTGCCGCCAGGTAGGCTTTCCGGACCAGTCCTACCTCGACCGCCGGATCCTCGCTGGAAAGCATCCTCTCCCACTTCTCCGCACTCGGGATTCGGTTTATTGCAGCCGCATTTGTCCTCTTTTCACAATACGTTATATGAATTATTTTGGCTTTGTCCTCGCACCACGGGCATCTGCTGCTATATAGCCCTGGGTGTATCTTGCTTAGTATGTTTAGATTCGGGAAAGTTCCCGTTTGTAGGTGTCTCTAATAGGCCGATTTCTGCTGGTGGAGATTTTTGTGAGGTTGGGGATATCTAATCCTGACCCCCTTATAGTAATTCAGAATTTCTGAGTATCCTAAGGTCACTGGTTCCGCGTCAGGCTGCTCGAGGCTGGTTTGGTTGGAGGCTCGGTTTGTAAGCTCCCGAGCTCTACTATCCGCCTCGGCATTACCTGCGATGCCTGTGTGTCCCGGTACCCACATTATTATGTGTTGCAATTGTTTTTCCTTCGGCGGTAATTTGGCTGTCTTTAGGATGTGGAGCGCTGTCCTCCCTATTTTGCCATTCATGTGGTTTCTGCACGCTGTTTGCGAGTCTGTTAGAATTATTAGGAACCTTTGAGCACGGTAGCCCTCTGCCGCCGCTAGGGCAATGGCAGCCTCTTCGGCCTCCTCAATCGTGCCATCCCTGACAGTTGAGCTCGCTATTTCTTTGAGCTCATGATTAATTGCCGTGGCAACCGCTCTATTTCTGTTACGTTGTCTAGTTCTTCCGTATGCAGCCGCATCCGTGTACGTAATGTTTTCTTTGTTGGCTAGGTTCTGTTGCACATACTGTGCCCTAGCCTCTCGTCGCTTTTTGTGCAGGTTCGGATCCATATTTTTGGAATTGGTGCTACACTAATTGTTTGTCGCAGTTCATCGGGTATTCGTTTTGGTCTTTTCATCTCTGACAGTGCACCCTCGTAGCCGGATCTTTTGAGCAGCTCGGTCCCTGTTTTGGTCTTTTTTCCTTCTGGAGCTGAGCTACGAGTTGGGCCTCCCTTAGCTCCTCAAAGGTGTCATGCAGACCTAGAGCCATTAGCTTCTCCGTCGAGGTTGATTGCGGTAGGTGTAGCGCTGTTTTGTATGCTCTCCTAAGTATCGTGTCCGCTAGCTGTATTTCTGCTTTGTTGCAGTTGTAGTACGGTATGCTGTATGTAATTCGGCTAACCACTAGGCTCTTTACAAGCTTAAGCGTGTCGCTCTCCCGCATGCCGTGTGTTTTCCTAGAGACCCTGGTTATCATGCGGGCGACCTGTGTCGCCGAGTTCTGTATTAGTCTGAGCGCCTGCGTGCACCTTTGGTTGGATTGAATCCACATCCCTAATATTCTGATGGTTGTTGTTTCCGGTATGAGTTGCCCTTCTAGATAAACATAGTTTTAGTTCTTTTGTTTCCAGTGCGGATCGGTTGAGTTTACCTCGCCAGACCCTTAGAAGTTCTGATTTTTCCGTCGAGCAAGCCAAGCCCCTGTCTCTAACATAATTTTCTACGCAGTTTCGCTTCCTTTTCGTTGAGTGAGCCCTCCGTGACCCACACAGTGATGTCGTCAGCATACATTGCATGCCTTATCCATTGTATGGTTTCTAGCTGTGTAGCGAGCTTAACCATTGCTATTTTAAATAGTATGGGTGAAATCACTGACCCTTGCGGCGTTCCCTTACTAGGTGTTTGAAAGCTCTTGGACCTGATTTCCCCGAGCCCTATTGTAGCCGTTCTATTTGTCAGGAAAGCTCTTACGTATCCGTACATTATTTTCCTGCAGTTCAAATCGTCCAGGCCTGTTAGTATGGCTTCGTGGCTAACGTTATCAAAAGCTCCCTTTATGTCCAAGGCCATGATTATGCGTTCGCCGCATCTGGGTACGTTGGTTAATATTTCGTCCTTGATCTCCAGCAGGACGTCTTGCGTGGACAGTTTTGCCCTAAACCCAAACATGCTAGGGGGGTATAGCTCGTTTTCCTCTATGTAATCTTGCACCCGCCTGGTTATAATTCTTTCGTATAATTTCCCCAAGCACGAGGTTAAAGATATCGGCCTGAGGTTTTCTATCTGCAGTGGTTTACCTGGTTTGGGAATGATTACTATTTCCGCGTGCTTCCACTCTTTTAGAACAGTCTCTGATTCCCATAGCTTATTAAAGTATTCGGTCAGCTCTTCAATCATTCCGTCGGTTAGGTTACGGATAAGTGCGTTTGTAATTTTTTCCGGCCCTGCGGCTGTATTTTTTGTTGTGCTTCTAACTGCTGCGTAGACTTCTTCCCTAGTTATTGGTTTATCTAATTCTTGGTTTTCCTGTCCTCGATAGTGTTCGGTGTACGCTGCTGGGTGGCTGTTGCCGAAGCATTTCTGCCTAACTTTTTCTATTAATTCCGAATCTGGACCTTGAAATTGATGGACCTGTCTGTGGATCCCCTTATTGTTTTCGTTTTTGGTTTTAGTTGCATCGAGGAGAGCTCTGAGTATGTGCCACGTTCTGGCTGTACTTAGAGTGCCGCATAGCGAGTTGCTCAATTGCTGCCAATTCGTTCTCGCTAGTAGTTCCGCCTACTCCTCTGCCCTCTTGTTTACATCCGCAATTTTCAGTTTTAGCTTCCTATTGTATCTGTGCTTTTTCCACCGTGTGGTGAGCCCCTTGCGTGCTTCCCATAGTCTAAGGAGCTTGGGGTCCACCTGAGGTGTCTGCTCTGTCCTGTCTATCTCCCTGGTGTAGCTGCGTTGTATGTCTGAGCATGTTGCCCCATGTCTCAATCGAGTCTATTCCCTCGGTTGGGTTTTCTTTGCTTGCCTGTCTGAACGCATCCCAATCCGCAGTTTTGGCAGTGCCGATTCTCCGCCTGAATCTGGTGGCTGTAATCTGCGTGCTGATAATATAGTGGTCGCTACCTAGGTTTTCATTAAGGTTTTCCCACAATGTTTGCCCCGTTCTTTTGACGTTCGTCAGGTCTGGACAGGTGTCCCTGCACACGCTGTTCCCGGTCCTAGTGGGGGTACATGGGTCCGTTATCAATTGAGACCCCGTGGCTTCCGCCGCTCCTTTTATATTCTTGCCTTTTTTGTCTGCTCTGCCATAGCCCTAACTTTTGTCTCTAGCGTTAATGTCTCCCACTATTACCAATTTGTTTCCTTTGGCTAGGCTGCTTATGCCGTGGAACAGTTCATGGAATTTCGTGTCCTGCTGTTTAGGGGAACTGTAGATGTTGACTGCGAAGGTGCTGCTGCCCTGCTTTTTCTTTTTTGGCACTATCTCTGTAATTACGTGTTCTATTTCCGTGTCGGTTATGCTGTTGCGCATGACTGCGACTAAGTTCTTACGTATGAGCCTTGCGGTTTTGGCGCTTTCTGGGTACACGTATGTCGTGTATCCTTGCAGCGTTGGCGTCATATTCGTTTCTTGTAACGCTATTACATCGGGTGGGGTCAGTTGTTTGTTTATGAAATGCTGTAATAGTTCTCTCTTTTTCTTATATTTTCTGCAGTTCCACTGCCATATTTCTAGCTTTTCGGTGTTTTGACTGCCTTTAATTGCACTAGCCATGACTAATTTTCTAGATCCGAATCCTGCAGTGGGCGTCGGGCATTAAATTTGTTCTTTACGCCTTCCGTTATTCTTTGTTAGCGCTGGCTGCGTATTTAAGCACCCATCATTCCCATGCGCTGTTCTATAGCTTGTAATTGTTGTTGCATGTTTTCTAGAATTTTGGTTATACGTGCTAGGTCCCCTGCCTTACCTGTTTCGATTTGAGGTTGCGTCTCTGGAGAGGGAGTGCGTGCCCTCTGGTCCCTAACTTGACTCGCAAACTCGTCGAGTTTCCTATGCTGTTCTTCTATTAGTTTGTAACAGCCGCTTAGTTGCTGTTTAAGCTGTTTGACTTCTGCTATCTGTTTCCCTCTTTTGCTAGGGCTGCTCTTATGTTCATTGTTTTTGTCTCCCGAGTGCGGAAACAGTGATTTGGGAGGGCCTGCCTTCCAGCTCACCTTGGTGCCTCCGCCCTGGCGGGGTTGTCCCTTCTTTTTCTGCTGCTGCTGCTGGCTGCAGTTGATGACCGGGGCCAGCGGGGGGAAGGAACTGCTCCGGGACCTGCTCCGGGACCGGCTCTCTGACTGATTCCGTGGGCCTCGGTTTCGGCTCCGAGATCTGCTCCTGGACACGCTCGAGTCTCGATCCGAGCTGAACCACTGCGGCCGGTGCTGGCGTTACGGTTGGTCCCTCCTGCTGCCGTGGTTGTCTCTGTATGCGGGGCCTCGTAGTTCCCTTGGCCGCTTGAGTCGTTCTCGACACTCCCTCGCTCCGGTGACGCGCTCGCCACCGCAGTTGAGGCACTTCGGTTAGCAGGTGTGGCCCTCCGCTGGGTTCTGTGCGCCGCACTGTCGGCAGGTCTGGGTATTCGGCGTCGGACAGACGTCCGACCGATGTCCCTGCTGATGGCATACATGGCACACTTGCCGCGTTGGGCGGTTCGGGTAGCAAAAGTGCTCGCCGCTTTCGAATATAACTTGTCTCGGGATGTATGGTCCATCGAAGATGATTAACGCCGTCTTTGTTTTTCCCAACATCGTGGCCCCGACGATCGTTACGCCTTGGGACCGCAGCCATATGTTTTCCTTGAGATAGCTTCCCGGCGTTCCGGCCGGGAGCCTGTGGATAACTCCTCTTTTAAATTCTTCTGGGACTGCAGCGTAGGCGTTAACTTGGTAGTCCTGACCGTCCTTGTGAAGGGCGGTGATGTTCCGAATTAGTTTTGCGACGTTTTCGTTTGGTGTGCTCGCGATGATAATATTTGAGCCCGGGCGAAGTCTCACGATGAAGACTTTGGTTATGCACTTGCCGTTGGAGGCCCGTATAATGGCGCGTGCTACCTCATATCCGGTTAGGTTCTTCACCGATAGCCCGTCTTTGGGTTTAATTATAATCTTGACGTCTCCTTTCGGGAGCGGCGGGGCTCTACGCCTCGTCTGCCGCGCCTCCTCTCCGTCCCTTTTATATTTCCCGCTCGCTCCGACGCGTTTGACGTCATCCCGACTGCAGCACCGCCTGTGCCGCCGGCTGTGCCTGTTGCATCAGCCGCCGGCGTCATCTTGGCATTGTTTTGTTCCTGCCGGTGTGCATATCTGTCCAGGATGGCGGCGTTCTGCTCGCCGCGTTTCTGGGCCTGTTTCTGTCGACGTGACCGAATCGTGGTAGAGTCCTCTTCGAAATTATCGCTTCCCGCAGCGTTTCCAAAGGGTGGTTGCATACTAGCGTTCCCCTATTCGCCGCTCCAGGTTTCGTCGGGATCGGCGAGGTCGTCGGGGTGGTGCGCTTCCATGTCCTGAGTTTCTGAGGAAAATTGGGCCATTGCGCTTCTAAGCGTTTCAATTTCGGGAAATTCGGCTACGGGTGCCTGGCTAGCGTCTTCTGCCGCCTTGGGTGCGACTCCCAGGCTCGCGGGTGCCGGTGGGTGCCGGCCCCGGGTTAGGCCTAACTGCTTGCGTTTTGCTCCGGCCACGTGGCAGCTTCCAAAATCGCGATAAAAACACAAAAATCGGGCCTACCGGTTTGAAAGTGGTATTATCGTGGTCCCGCTGTAGAAGGTATCCGGTCCAACCGAAAGTTGCTGGCCCGATGAGCGTTTGCGGTGTGGGTGGGTTGAAATCTACGGAACCCATGCAGAGCACGTCCGCACCCTCCACTCGTGTTGGGTGAAAGTCGGGTCGAAGGAAAGGTAGCGCGAGCATGAAAACTCGCAGCGACGCCTTGAGCTATGGACTCCTGTTGTTCTTTCCCTTCCCGAGGGGGCAATACAAAGGACTGAGTTATATGAGAAAAGGGCAGTACATTCCATGTATCTATAGAAATACTTCAGTTTGAATGGGTTAGACAAATGGGCGTTCAGTTCTGCATTTGCAGATAAAATGTGCTGTAAAGAATTTCTAATTTACCAAGCATTTATGGCAGTGGTTATTAGCTAGGCTCTTCCATTTGGCACTCCTCTGACGATAGGCCTTTTCAGTCTTCATTCTACTAGCACGAAGGAGTCTTAATTTTAACGGCCGACTGAACTGTAAGGATTGATCGCCGAGTAGCTTCGAACCCGGAAGTTAACACCTGAGGACCCCGGTCAGATTTATCAGAGTGGACAACAGATGAAAAGCCTCACCTAGAACTTTCTTGAACAGAGGATTATTGACAAATTTTTCTGCGTAACCAGTCGGACCAGTCGCAGGCGCGTAACCGGTAACTGTACGGAATGGTGAAAGCGATTGGGTAGTGGCCACCTGACGTACTGTAGTCAGTTGTAGACCGTGCAGGTACCCCAATATTATTAACTACTAATGTTAAATCACTAGCTGAATGAAAATTTGCTTTCATGTAAGTTATGCGCCACTACTGTAACAGCAGACATCATTTCTGACATTCCAAGGCAAAAGTAAATTCCCGCTGTAGTCTGTCCTGAAATCCGATATAAGATGATGCGAATTGAAATCCCCAGCCAGAACTACATTCTTGTTGTTGCGCAGTAAAGTATCTAGAACATCCGTTCTACAGACACCTGCGGGAAAGCAGATATTTGCGAATCTATCAGGGGCACACTGCTGAACAAAGATTTAAGCTGGAAGAATCTCACACTGAGGTCGTATAAATTTATGAGACACTTTATCACGATGAAACAGTTTTGTTGAAATCAACGTTAACAAGACCCCACCATTACCGTATGGGCGATCAGCTCTAAAGACTCTAAAAACAGAGTAATTGTAAAGGGGCGACCAGGAGAGAGCTACAATTCCTCTAGTAAAATAATGTCTGCAGTATAATTAAGAATGAGCTGCTGTATTTCGTGGAAAGAAGCTGATATAGAGCGACAATTCCATTGGAGTACAGATATACTCGCTATGAATATTGCATTAACATGAAGCAGCAACAGCCTCTTGCGGCACACCTTATCTTTGCAGTTCCTGGCGAACCTTTCTTAGTATTGACATGCGGATGGTCAGATTTAGAAGGAGAAGAGGAAGGACGACCCTTCTGAGGTTGAAATGTCACTCCAATATCTGAAAGTATTAGAGAGGGAGACCGGGTCAGAGTCATTTACACCCTCTCAGGCAGGCAGGCAGAAGATGTGGTAGCTTGAATATTTTCTACAGTTGCATAGGAGGGAGAATAGGTAGAGGAGGTTAGGGTACCTAAAGCCGATGAAACAGCCCGCGCTGAAATCACTTGCGATAATGCATCGCTGAACGTACTGATCATACGGTCAAGTACACCAGCGACAGTGTTCTTCCCCGCAACGACAAGCGACTTGGTTGTGCTTGCTCCACATCGGTAGCGGTCGTGCGGACAACACTTGCGTATGTGTTCTGTCTTCTGCCAAGTAGGGCACAAGCATCCGCGCGAAAACACTTGCCGCGATGAATAACATCCAAGACACTGTTTTTATCGGCACGCTTTGGGCAGGTGAGATCCTCAGCTGTGTGGTCAGAGCGGCAAAGAATGCAGCTAAACGAATCAGAAGTGCAAACTTCTGAAGAATCATCACCGCCGCAAACGCGGCTGCCCGTAGCCGACTTGCAAGATTTGCTACTGTGACCAAAACGCCAGCAGTCCTTACAGTGTAATGATCGGGGCTGCAGTGGGTCACAAGGTATACAATGGGCCAGACTTTAATCTCACATGGGCAAGAGGACCCCGCAAACGTTGCGGTAACTGATTTAGCTGGAATACCAGAGCCTCCACCCTTTCTATTGCATTAGTAAACTGAAAGGATGCCACAATTGGCATCATGGAAGTCTTCAAAAATTTCTCCTGGCGCAGCGCAGGCATCCACTCCACGGTTTATTCCTTTTACAAAGGCAAGTTGCTCGAAAATAAACGTTTTCACCTGGAGTGAGGCGAAAGAGTTGTGTTGTGCTGGGTTTTATGTCACATAGGCAGCTAAGGCCATCATGCGCCGAGCTCGCGGTCTGGAATGCGGTAGAAAAGTCCAAAATCATCGATGGTGAGGATGGCCTAATGATTGTACTTCCCGGTTATAACCGGGAATAAATTTGGATATGGCTAATGGTAAAAGCCTTTAAGAAGGCCAGGTAGCCACAGCGGCTATTCTTGGCTGGGAAAAGTCCTGAGGCTCCCAACCAATCAAATAAAACCTCAGCCTCCTTCTCAGCAATGAGAAAGTGGCTGGGGTGTATCATGTACTAAGGCGTACCAATAATTAAAATTTCGCTTTTCAAGCATGTCCGCTTGTTTTAGAAATTAAAAACGGAAGATATGTTAACAATTACGTTATCATATTAGAGCAGTGTTGGATGAAAAGGAATGCATTCATTATAAAATTGTATAAAGTACTTTTTCTTAGTGTATCCAGTTTCCCACATGAGAATAAAATGTGATTAACCGTAAGATCATCTCTGCATTCGCAAGCAGGTTTGTCTTTGTTGGCAGGAAGTTTTGCGTAAGGTGCGTGTGACCTATCCGGAGACGCATAAAATCACTTCCTTAAAACGTTCCTGGTGCACACATGATTTAAATTCACTTAAAACCGGCTTTGCCAAGTGTAGTTGACGATTCACTTCACTGTTACAATCCGACTGCCATTTTCCTCTTAATTTACCCTGTAATAAGTTCATGCAATCCCAAAAAGGCATATTTACTTTCTTTATTTCCTTGGCAAGAGCTTTAGCAGCGCCGAAATCTGCCCTCTCGTTGCCTTTTATTCTCTCATGACTCGGAACCCAGCCGAGTTTTATGTTTTGTCCTCGAGCTGCGGCTGTTACCATCTTGTGTATGATATCACCAAGAATCGGAGTGACTGCATTTCTAGAGTGCAGAGCTGTAAGTATGCTGACGGAGTCTGTGTAAATAATACTGTTGGTGAGGTTCTCGTTTTCTAGTTTTTCTACCGCCACACAGACTACGCAACATTCTGCAGTGAAGATGGATGAGCACTGTGGAAGTCGTACTGTTTTCTCCGACTTCCCTCGGACCCCTGCGCTTTTTACGTAAACGTCCGTTTTTGAACGGAGTAAAACTACTGTATTTTTCTTCGAGTGCAAAGAATTCTTTTACTATATGTTGCTGTGGAGATTGTTTTTTATGGAACTGTGTAAGACAGAGAGCACAGAATACAGGAAAAATGTACCAAGGAAGCAGTGGATCTCGTCTCTGAACAATGCCAGCTAATGTATCTAGCACGCCGAGGTTTTGGCAAGCCTCTAGTATGCCGAGGTTTTGGCAACACAGTAGGAGTGGCCTGATGGCTAGTGGTTTGTTGTTTAGATAGGCACGTTGTGACTGTGGGGTAACGTAGGTGTTTGGGCAGCAAATGGATTTTTAAAATGCATGAGCGTGTGAGCATGTTTCTTCTATCTGTAAGTGACGGTTAGTTGATTTCTACATAAAGAATATTTATGGGTGACGTCGTGTAAGCACCAGCGCAAATACGCAAACCTATTTTTTTGTATTGGATCTAGTTGTTTCAGCTACGAAGGTCTCGCCAACCCATAAACTATACATCCGCAATCTAAGTTATAACGTACCACGGAGCGATAACTTTGTAAAATACATATCCTATCAGCACCCCAACGTTTTCCTCACAGTAGTTTGAGTTTATTAATGGATGTGGAAGCTTTATTTTTCATTGCGTTTGTATCTGGCGGAAAGTGATTACTTGTCAGAGCTTATCCCCAGAAATTTGTGCTCATTTTTTACGGGTATCTGCGTTCCGTTCAGGTGTATGAATGGGTCAGCTTGTATCCCTCGTTTCAGCGAGAAAAGAATGGCCATTGTTTTCTGTGTGTGAAACTGGAAATCATTCCGATCTTTAAATGCCGCTAGTTCATTCATTGTCAACTGTATTTCTCTCGCATGTTGTTACGTTTGAGGATGTGTAGGCTATTTGATGATCATCAATGTACACTGAATACAGGTTCACTTTGGGGTTATTTTATTTATGGAATTGATTTTTATAATAAACAATGTCGCGCTTAAGATGCACCCCTGAAGAACCCCATTCTCCTGAACGAAGCTCCAGGACAGGGCTGATCCTATGTGTACTTGAAATGAGCAGCCGGAAAGGAAGTCATTCAGGCAGTTCAACATCCTGTCGCGGATATCTAGGTCCCCTAGGTCGCGGAAGATCACAAACTTTCAGGTTGCATCATACGCTTTCTCTATAACGAAGAAAAGGGCAAGACAGTGCTCTTTGTGCATAAAAGCTTCTCTTATTGTGTTTTCGAGGAGCACTAGATGGTCAGTTGTTGAGCATGCCTGTTTAAAACCACATTGATGAGTATCAAGAAGTCCAATAGATTCAAGGGCAAATGTTAGTCTTATATTAAGGACACTTTCAAAAGATTAGATAACACAGCTTGTGAGCTCTATTGGCCTATAGCTGCAAGAGGAAGTTGGTGGTATTCCAGGTTTCAGTAATCACACTATGAAGGCTTTCTTCCACTCCTTAGGTACATTTCCTTCCATGAATATTTTTAAAAGAAATTTAAGACTGCCTCTATGGTAGGCTGGGAAAGATGGGCAAGCATTTGATAGTGTATCTAGTCGGGTCCTGGAGCAGTTTTGCCGGCAGGCAGTACTGTGTTGATTTCTTTGAGAGTGATTAAATTGCTGTATTGGTGGTTTGCGTCTCCACTTCTTAGAAGTCTTTGTTTTTCGGCAATAGTTTTGTATTCAGGAATGACTGCGTAAAGTGAGTTGAACTACAAACTGCAGCAAAGTGTTCCCCCAAATTATCTGCCTGTTCCTTTATGCTTGTTTGTGTGCCGGGTGTAGTCAAAAGAGGGATCGTGAACTATGAGAAGTTGCCATTTAATTTCCGAACCTGTTCCCAGACTTTTTTATGTTATTTGGCAGCTTACAGTTCAAAATATAACTTCGCCATGAGGCTTTCTCGTCACAGCGATGGACGTAGCGAACTTTTGTTCTTGCCTTTTTAAACACTACGATGTTCTCATTTTTAGGGTACCTGCCAAATTTGCCCCAAGCTTTATTATGTTGCTGTTCTGCTTCATTGCAGTCTTGTGTCCTCCACAAGTTGTTGTTCTGTCTAAACACTCCAGACGACTGGGTAATAATAGCTTAGTGTGCGGCAGTTATGATAGCTTGTGAACTTTTCGTTTATCTGATGCTGGGGAGCAATATGTGGCCTTTTGTTTTTAAAACACACATTCTTTTTTGAGGTTAAAATCTTCAATTGTTTGGCCCCTAGAGTCTCAGCGCTCGCTTCCCCAGAAAGGGGAGTGGACTTTAAAATCCCCAACTATCGTATATGGCTCTGAAAGTTCATTGATCAGTTCGTGTAGATCATGGACAGTTAGTGGTAAATGTGGAGGAATATATACGGAACAAATTGCTATTGTTTTGTAGCTGACGATGCCGGCTGCAACCGCCTCAAGTCTTGTTTTGAGTTTGATTTCTCGAGCAGGGACGCCGCTTTGGACGACAAATGCGACGCCTCCTAGGAGTCTATTTGCCTGCTCGCGATGGCGTCGGAATGTTTTATAATGTCTCAGGATATTTACCGAGATTCGTTTTTTGACAGCATAAAGCTGCAGGTAACATTAAGGCTAGGATCTCTGTTATGTCACTGTAATTACTCGTTAGGCCTCTACAGTTCCACTGTACTAAAAAAGTCATGTTTACGTTATGGATGGAAATCGAAGAGATTTAGTTCTCTTCTGGGCCCGTAATCAGGGCTTTGTCCTTTTTCCGCTCAAGAGAGCAGTTTCGCCGCCGCAACGAGAGCGGACTGGGAGTTACGTCCGTCACCTCGCCAGAGGTGGTGGAAGATCGCGGAGAAGCTGCAGGTGTGTTAATTTGAGGCCTCCTCCGTCGGGGAGAATTCCTGCGGGAAGCCGACCCTTGCGCTAGCGCTCCCTGTTTTAGAGCTGGCAGGGCTGCCTGCGCTGCATCTGCCCGGGGCACGGATGGACCTGCGTCAGGCTCACTATGTGTGGCCTGGGCAGGTGCCGAAGGCCGGTGTGGTGGAGCGCCCCGTCGCACCACATCTGCTAAATTTGTTCTTGCTGTGAAGACGAATATGCCTTGTGTCTGCTTAACTCGCTGACCTGCTTTCCTGAAAGCTAAATTTTCTTTTGTTTTTATGGTTGTTATCTGCTTTTCTTTTTCCCAGGTTGGACACGACCTCGAGTGCGCGGGGTGATCCCCTTCACAGTTCGCGCACTTTAGTTCAGCGCTAAAATTCTCTTACTCGTGATCATGTAAGGCACATTTTGGCAGATTTTGTGGCCGCAATAACTCTAAAAGCCACGGCCGAATTTTTAACAGTTGAAGCAGCGTCAATGACTTGGGATGAAGGGTCGTGCATTTACTTTTAGATAAACTACTTCAATAGATTCTGGGATCTGGCTGAAGGCAAAGACAGGACTATGTGCTCCGTGGGTACTTCCTTGTTACCTTTACGGATGTTTATTCGATGGACTTCAGTGATGTTTTGCTCTTGGAGGCCTTCTAACATTTTTTCTTCTGTGAGATTCAAGAAATCGTATTCTGAAATGACTCCCTTGACTGTGTTTAGTGATCGATCCGCACTGACAGAGACAGGAATCTCTCCAAAGCTCTTTACATTTGCGAGTTTTGAATACTGCACTTGGTCCCGGATCTGGAAGAGTATGTCACCGCTGGCTAGTTTTGTTACATTGTACCCAATGCTTAAGGTCTCAGTACGAGATTTGGAAACTATAAATGGGAATATTTTTCTGGCTGGCCTTCCTGCTTCTTCGCTGTGTATCACATGGAACTTTGGTAATGTTTCTTTTTTTATGAAATAAGCCATAACAACGGTCAGCACTCTCTTCTGAGGGCGATCATCTTGTGGGAAACGGGGAGCCATAGAATATATTTGTTCTTTTGCCGTGGTGCCAGCCAAACACCAAGGAGCCCAACGAGGGGTCGGGGCAGGAATTTGCACGCAAGCCCTGCCCACGCCAGCTGTACACCTAAACTATAACCAAATATGATGCAACTCAGGGTAGTTGGCCACAAATGGTTAACCCTAGCCGCCTTTGGAAGGTGAGAATAACTGAGAAGGGAGGATAGGACAGGAGAGTTGTAAGAAAGAGATAGGAAAGTGAAAGATGGAGAAGAGAACAGGAAAAGACGACTGCCGATTTCCCCCGGTCGGTTCAGGCCGGAGGTACCGTTTACAGGAAGCTGGGGCCAAAGTGGTGTGTTGCCTCCTCCAAAGGGCCTTAAAGGTCCAGTCACTCGGCATCGGCTCAACCACCAGGACCCCCTTTTCTCTGAACAGGGCGATTCCACGCACGGCTAGACGCGGGTGCTCGGGTCTGTGGTGATGCATTGTTCACCATCATCCCCCTGCGGGGATGTCCCTGCGGTTTATCGGGAACCTGTGGTGTCGCCATTCACCAACGCCTGCAAGCTGCACACGTCTTCCTGCGGGGATGAGGCGAAATAGGTGCACTCCAGCAAGTCTGCAAAACAATCCAAGTGATCTGATTTGCTCAAAATTCCTCTTTTGCCGAATTGTCGCACTTCAGATATCTCAATATATCAGCTGGTCGCAGTCTGCAGCTGCTCCTGAATCATACGACAGCTTTTGATTTTATTTACACCATCTCCTAGAGAGACCAGCGCCATAGGGATAAGCTTGGCATCATTTTGAGAATAAGACTTTAGCGGCATGTTTTCAGCCGGCCAACTGGCGAACCAGGTTACCGGACCTATGCCCATTGAGGACATAGCCATGGCCGAAAGTCTACAAAGACGTGAGGCCTACATCAAAAGGAGGAAAACCTGACAGAATTTCCCACCCGGGGAGCGACCTCACCAAGAGTTAACGACAAGCAAGAAGACGCAGAGGCAGTCAGAGGATCAGCAGCAACAAAACACACTTCAGCACCATGGCCAAGTGGTGCGGGAGGCGACGTGCCCACGAACACTGAACCCTGGAGAGCAATCTTAAGCTTAGAATTCTTGTTGACATCGGCGGTAGCTGTGCTTCTTCTGCTTGGACGATATGTTCCGCATGTATATTTCTGGAATGTATACTTCTCTATGTTCGTAAAGTATGACTTTTTCTTTCCTTCAAGAAAGGCGATGTCCTGCTGTCGCAACCCTCCTTCTTTCTGGTGCTACACTAAATTGAAATGTGTAGCACAAATTCGAAAGGGTATATTTGTTACGAATTTCAGTGCTTTAATAGGGTTCAATCGATAATTATTTACTACGCCACTCAATATCTTGCACCCAAAGGCAAAGCGGATGTTAACTACTGTACAAAAGATATCTCAACCCTATACTGCATATATGTGGGTTGGGCCTGCATGAAGTTTTTGCTTGACTCTTGAAACTTCACCTTAGTTTGTGTAATAAATAGGATAAGTCTCGTTTTCGTTATAGCAGCTGCAAGTTGTCCTAAAAAGGAATTTTACTTCACAGAAAGGAGCCCAGAAAAGGTCAGCAGGAAATGAAGTGCATTCAGTTTCAGAGTTAGTACACGTGTGTGGTTCTATTTTGCATCTTCTTTCGCAGCCTATTAAGCTGCCTACTACATTTTAGAAGGTCGGTAATTTTAAATATATTAAACATAGAGAAGCAATCGTGGAACTTAGCGTTAGGAATTTCAACCACAATTGAGCGATGTTGCGAAATTGATAACCGTTCCAGAGAACTGGTATTGAAAATCATAGAGATCCCGCAGCACAGGAGGAGGTTTAGGTTAACACTCTTACTTTTGTGAAATTCTAAGGAAAGTATTTGATGGTTCTAGAAGATATAAGTTGATGAAAAGAACAGTTCGACATTTCAAGCATAGATCTGTCAACAGAACAAGCCGTGCGGTAGATTCGGGTAATAGGTGTTTTGAAGAAACTATTCGCATTTGTGCAGTTTCCTGCAGAACGTAAAACTGGGTGTAGACGTGCGCGAAGCGAGTGGTAGTTCTATTTGAACGCATTGCAAGACAAAAAAAATGGCTGTGGTTTAGCTCTAGTTAAACCTGGTTGAATGGCGAAAGCTTGCTTAGCATTCGCTTTAGAATTTAACGGTTACGAAGCAGTTGAGCAGCTAGATTCAGATATAGACTCTTCGTCCGTAACTTCCATGGCGAGACTGATTAACCAACGCGTAGCGCACCGCTTATATACCAGTGAAGCCGCCACGGAGCGAGCGCAAGGCGAGGGGGTCGTCATATCAACGACGGAGAGACCACCTGCGAGACGCGGTGCCAGCTCGGGGGCGACGGCACACGCGACGAGCGGCGGCGGGGAGCAAGCTGACGTCACGCGTCTTCGTAGCAACGGACCGAGCTGACGTCACACCACCTGCTAAGCGCAGCGCCGGCTCTGGAGGGAGCACGGCATATGCGACGGGCGGTTAGGCCTGGCGTGGTATTACTTTTCGCAATGAAACTGTGCTGACACAACTTCAAAGTGTACTCAGTGCGAATAAAGCCTTGCATTTTTCTCGCTGCAATAATTTGTTGCTGAACAGTACTAGATAAACTGAGCTTCCATCTTGTTTGGAGATGGTGATAGACTGGGATTAACGCTGATCAGGCTTTGCACCTACTGATTCAAGTTCTCTACAGTGATGATGCTGCGAGCAAGTTGAGTCCTCGATGTATGTAAGGGATATCAACGGCAGGGTTTTAATTTTACTGCTTTGGTGAGTGGTAACACGGTTTATTTTTTTAAGATAGGGTTCTTTCTTGCGTCATCATGATGGGATAAAAATCCTTCTCTAATCCTTGATGGAGTTATTCTGGTTTTGCAGAGAGCTAGTTCCTATTTATTTTTTTAAATACTCAAGCTGTTCGTCATTTTTGGACAAGCTGACCAGGTTGGCACAACAATCATATGTTCCTTCACGTCTTCAGTGCTTAACCCTGGTTACAATGCATGTGCGTGTTCATTTTTTTCTCCTGTCTTTTGACGTTGTGACCTCAATCCTAGCTACATTATGGGTAACCGAATACAACCTGTCACTGCTTAATCTGTGAAACCTTCCTTCCCTAATATATTTCCACGTACAAAACCCTTAAATTATATTTCTGGCTATAAACGTCATAAAGTCGCTTTGAGCAAGGTAGCAATGAGGTGAACAGCCATTTATATTTATTGGCGGATTCAACTGGGAGAGCGCAGTGACCCGAAGAGCACATCCAAAAGCACTCTCACAAGAACTGGTGCCTTCCAGTGGGTGGACAAAACTACAAAACTAGAACTTTATCCGGCGGTAGAATAGGCGTGGCTCGACTGCGCCGAGAGCAGTCTAAAGCAGTTCCAGTTTCTCGCTCTTCAAACGCGAGTGTGAAGGAAGCCACATGAGAAAAACGTCAGATACTTGCGGTTTTGCTTGCTTTTTCTGCCGGCGAGAGTGAAAATGGCGGCTGCGAAGAGACGCCACACGGTCAGCAACGCGCGCTTATATGTAGTTAAATTTTGCACACCTATTACCATCAAAGACGCATCATGAATTTCAGCACTCAGCCGCTAGAATCTGAGGGAACGGTGCAGACTACTGGCGTCTCGCTTAGATGCTTCATCTATGTGACGGCGACCAAAACAGTAGTGAGAGTTCGGTTACCCACTCGGATTTCATTTCATCTTCCAGCTAGAGCAGCGAAGATGACATTGGAGTGCATAAGCATATGCTCCACGAGATGTCCAAACGGCTAGCAAAGAGATATAAAATTTGGTCATACGTTTAAAAAACGGCGGCAGCGATTAGCGCGAACAGTTGAGTTGGTGATGCTGTCAAGTGAGTATAGATCATGATGTTTAGTTTTCATCCCAGTTCAACAGGAACTTCCGCGGCTCCCGACAAGTAACGGACCTTATTGCCGAAGAATTTGTGAAGAGCTTTTACTGCCCTCAAAGGTGCGACCGTGGAGGTCTTCGGGTGAGATCGCCACTCAAGAACCTCCTCTCATTACTTTGATGAGCTGCCCAGCCGCCGCCGCCAACATTCAATTGTTTTGCATTCCTATGTCTGCAAAGGATGTAATAATAACTTCCCGGCGCATCTGTGGCCAAAGTTACCTGAACCAGCTTGTGAATCTCAAAAATGCAACCCTTAGCAACCCAACGACGAATATGTCAAAAAAGTTTGGTTAATCTAACTGCTTGAACAAGAATAGCGCTGGCTGAAGCAATTGCGGTCCTGTTGGCAATCACTTTCGCCATCGAAGAGAAATGCACACAGATAAAATTATCAATGCTGTTTCAGAAATATATGAATTTCAAATTTGCTGATAATCTAAACACGACAATGGAAGGTAGTCATCACCAGTCAGTCTATTAAAAACAGTGCATAGATGCATGTGATCCATTGCTCATACGTAGCTGCAGCACAGTGACTCCAGTGATAAATAATGCTGATTACCGCGTAATTTTTGAGGCACATTAAATTACCATGTTGTGCACATGTGTACTGAGAGCTATGCAGGAAGGTGCACGCCAATTATATGTTCTCTTGTTGTGACCACTGCCTTTTATGCAGCTATAGAGCCAACAATGTTTGCATTCGCGATGTGGCAGGACGCTTTTAATTATCCGAAAGCACCCACCGGCGAATGATTAGCAGGGTTATATCATTCCTGCTTGACACGACAGCAAGCGTTATCAGCTTTTCAAGTGACTTGTAGCACCTTGCCTGCGATTTTGTGCAGGTTATGGCATGCACACGGAATTTACTATGTTCATCTTAGACTGTTTGCGGAAAACAAACGTTTATGTGTCCTATGCGCGCTTATCAGTGACTTACAACTGGTGATCAGTGTGATTCATTGTTGTGTATTAGTGTTTTGTTTATGACTTTGCTTTCAAAGTCGTAAAGCGAGAAATTGCGTTATGTCATTGCCATTATTATAAATACCTTCACAAAAGAAGAAGTTCCCTTCTAAGGCAAAGACTAATGAGTAAGCAGAAATTTTCTACATATGTTACACTATCTACATACTTGCCCAGAGAGCAGACCTGAAACGTACCCGTACACAGTGCCCTTCATAGCCCATTTGACGGCTTGTGATGATGGAACCTTTATCACTGCACTGCAACTACCATACCATACCTTTAGCAACGTACGTACGAGCACAACAAGAAGTTTCCACAACATGCGAAATACTTCTCACTTAAAAATATGATGCAAGGAGTGGGCGATAAATCTTTACTTAATAAAAAGAATATGTGTACGTTCTTAAAATCTTTCATCACGACAAACAAATATCCACACTCATGTTGTGAGGTAAAATCACTTTTATATCAGGCATACTGACATAATGATGGTACGTTTATTCTATGCAGCTTCTGTTAGGCATCAAATGGTTTGAAAATTTCACTTAGAACAGCATCACAAAGGCTCTACATATATGATAACTTTGACTGGATACCTTTGATGTTCTTGGAGTGCATAAAAAGATTCATTTTCTGTTGATCAATCATGCTCATGTTTTTTTTTTCATTAAGGAATATCCTAATATGTTAGAAATATAGCTCGCAGGCCGAAAACGACAATTCGATTATAGTTTAGGCTTTAGGGTTTATTGAGTTTGACGTCCCAGCACTATTCATGCTACTACGGACGCCGCAGTGGAGGGCTCCGGATAATTTAGACCACCTCGGATTCTTTGACGCGCTCTTACATCGCACAGCACGCGGCCCAGTAGCACTTCGCTTCCATCGAAATGCGATTGCAGCGGCCAGGATAGAACCTGCGTCTCTCGGGTCATCAGCCGCGCACCTCATCACTTAGCCACCGCGTCGGCAATCCGTACACAATGTCACAGGACAGTTCACGCGTGGACTAGGATGTCACATAATCGTATATGCAACTTCGCTCTGTTTCTGCTTGTAGAAATTAAGGGCATAATTTTGCAGAGTTGAAAGGGATCTAAAAATATTCGGTACCTTGTCTTCTTTCACTCATGTGACATATGGTGCACATAAGAGACTGATTGTACTTAAAAACCAGTTGTGCGCTAACCCTTGTCCTGTATACCGTTTTTTTTCTGTCCCGCGTGCTTTCATAAGAGGTATTTCATGTAAGCCAATTGTCACAAAAGCAAATGCTGCTTAATTTTTTGAGAGCACCTTCTGAAATTCTGGTGTATTTACTGCTCTATAACACTTGAATAATTGTTAATAGTTTCCAGCTTATCATGCCTTTATTTTCAGGTTTCGGGATTTCCAGATACAGTTGGCTGCGTTGATTGCAGATACAAAGCCAGAAGATGCCCAGCAGGCAAGGCGCGCTCTGTTTGTATAAACAAGCGCTATTACTTGTCTGTAAGAACTTAAGGACTACATGACAAGGAGACACTTCTTGACGTCAGGATGAGATCAGAAATACAAACGCATAATCGCGAACTCCAGCAGCCACCATACGAAAAAACATGGTTATCGCCTCGTTGGCAGTCATGTTCTGGCTAGCCAGTGTTGCCGTTACGAGATTTGAAAAAGAGGCAGATCTGAAGTTCAAAGTGGCTAAAATGAGCCATCCCACTTATTATGAGGACCAGATTTGTAGCTTAGTAGAACTGAAGCAATATCATGAGTGCAATTTTTAATATTCAGCAATAAAAAACAGCATTCTTAATAAACACAAAAACTAAATATAGCGCACAACAATTTCGTCCGTTTGTTCTGCCTCAAGCCACCGGTACATTGATAATAACCAAATTATTAAACGTTCAAGCCGCGCTCACATAGCTTACCCACAATCGACGGTCTTCTTGGTCCATTGTTTAGGGGAGTCAGCCAAGGTTGAGCAGGTTTCTAATAGGGGAGTAATTGCTCATTAGTATCCACCGAAACATAGCCAACGGCTGCATTAGCATCAACCCTTGTTTCTAGTCGTTTCGCCGTTCTAGGAATGTACGCTGTCAATCTGCATACTTTTCGTTTATTGAGAGCGGTATCGGCACGCTGAAAGCATAAAACAGAACCTCTCTCATCCTAGGGTGCACAAGAGTTTTCTCGCCAGTATAGCGCTTCTTGTGTTAGCTTTTAGGTTACATAGTGTAAACCCATGCTCATAGTTGCACACATGGCTAAACTTTCGCGCATGGCTACGGGCGCCTCGATTCGCAGCATCGGCGCCGACGGACAGGAAGCGCGCGGGCATCGGCCACCATGACAGCAAAGCTTGTAAATGGCTGGTCATTTGCCTGTTTTTCTTGCTGTTTATTTATTTTCAGCATCAGGGCCGCACAGGCACTGCAGAGGCGGCTGTCAAAAAAAAATTACAGCACACAATGTTAGAAAAAAGCGCGTGCATAAATGATTAATCCTGCAGGTACAATCTTATCAAAGACAATAAATTCAATAGTGCAGAACAAAACTGTAAAAGTGTTTGCGACGGTAGACAAAGCTTTGCGAAAGTAGTGTATGTCAGCACTAGATACCATTTCAGTGGAAATATTGTTATGTTCTTTAGAAGCATAGGGAACGAATGATCGTAGGAAACAAAATGTATTGCATAAGGGGATGACAAGTTTGTGGGATGATGCTCGAACCCGACCACGGCGGCCGCGTTTCGATGGATGCGAAACGCAAAGGTGCCTGTGTGCCATGCGATGTCAGCGCACGTTAAAGATTCCCAGGTGGACGAAATTATTGCGGAGCCCTCCACTGCGGCACCTCTTTCTTCCTTTCTTCTTTCACTCCCAACTTTATCCCTTCCCTTTGGGCGCGGTTCGGGTGTCCGCGGAGATGTGACACAGATACTGCGCCATTTCCTTTCCCACACAACCAATTTTCAAATTTTTTCGCGCCGGCTCAGTAGTCAAGACGCTCGTCTAGGGAGCCGGAGTACCCGAGTTGGAACCCAAAAGCGGCGGCCGCGTTTAGACGGAGGCGAAACGCAAAACGCGCCCGTGTGAGTGGAGGGCTGGGGAATAATTTTGGCCGCCTGGGGATCTTTTCAGTGCACGTTAAAAAACACGAGTCGGTCGAAATTATTCCAGAGGTCTCCAATACGGCACCTCTTTCTTCTTTTCTACTCTCAGTCCAACTTTATACATTTCTTTACGCCGCGGTTAAGGTGTCCTGCCGAGATGTGAGACAGGTACTGTGCCATTTCCTTTCTCGAACAACCAACGACCAACGGTGCAACTTCAGCGCACGTGAAGGATCCCCAGCGGGTCGAAATTATTCCGCAGCTCTCCACTATGGCACTTCTTTCTTCTTTTATCTCCTTCTTTATTTATTCTCCCTTCCTTACTGCACGGTTGGGTGTCTACCGAGATATGTGAGGCAGTTACTGCGTCATTTCCGTTCATCAAACCATTAATTTTTTTAATTAGATACTCATAATTACTGATGTACGCATCAGTACACAAAGACACTTCCCGAAGTGAAAGACCCCAATGCAATCGCTAGGTACCTTTTTATTCAATTCGAAGCAACGAGCCTTTGCCATTTATTTCTTCTTGATTAGTCTACTTGGCTTGTTGGTATAGATTCATTGCTACGAGGCAGCGCGCAGAGACGATAGACCAGAAAAGACACACGCCTTGTCGTGTGTCTTTTCTTGACCGTCATCTCAGCGCGCTGTCTCATAGTACTTTTTTCATGGTGTGCATAGTCCTTGTACACAGAACATTGTTTGACTGCAACAAATACCATGTTTAAGAATAAAAGTCTTCGTAGAGTGTTGTGCGCGTACTTGGCTCCCAAAATGAAACACCTAGGTGGTACTGAAAACATTCATTGTCTATACAAGAGACAGGAGGTATGCAGGGATCAGCCCCTAAGGAACCGGTCCTTGCACACACTAGGTGGAGATCCTTAGTTTGGGACCCAAGTGGCTGGGGCCGCCGCCCGGGCGCGCCCGACTTAGGCTTGTTGCGCGTGCAAGTTGTGGCAGCCGAGCAAGGTCGCCTCCCAGTCCTCCAGTGTTGCTTTTGGAATGGGGAGAATAGCCGGGTCGATTCCTCGTATCTCCACAAGATTCTCTTATTTGAAGATTCTTGGGTTACAACGCCGATACCGGCTTTTTGTGCGACATGGGCTCCTTAACGCTATTACGTTAAGACGTAAATTAAGTCGTAAAAAACTAAAATCACGGATAACTCCAGAGCTCTACTCAGAAATCAAAACGAAAAAGAAACTATAGAAAACGTTTCTTAATATTCGTACCCTGCAAGACCTTCTGAACTTCAAGAAATATCGCAATAAATGTCACTAAAAACAGGATCTGCGAGAAGTGAGTACCACCATCCAGTTCTAGATATGATGTCTGGTAGGTCTGATCTATTATAGACTTGGCCAAATTCACTATTTCGCTGAACGATATTGACATGATAGATAGATAAAGAGGAGGAGGGAAAGGCAGGGATGTTAACCAGAAAGGTGTTCCGGTTGGCTACCCTCCACTGGGGAAGAGGGATTCGGGGTCTCGATATTGGGATCCTCACTGGAAGTCCGTCGTTGTGACCAGAACGCGCAGTCGCATCGGCCTGGTGATTACCGTTAATACCACAGTGTCCTGGCCGCCATTGAAAAATGATGTCATGACCTTTGGAAACGGTGCCGTGGTACAGTAGACGGATCTCAGCAACAAGTTGCTTCAGTGACCCGCGGCGTAGCGCAGCTTGCAGTGTTTGAACACATACACCTTGCAGATACATTTAACAATTTCTTCAATACAGCTATGAATGACTCATCAGTCCTCATCAGGTGCTTGAGACTATATTCCGTCTAAATATTATAAATTAATATTTCTGTAGCCAAAAAAGAAGCAGAAGGTATTATCCACCATCAACAATTTGAAAAATAATGCCAGTTGTGATACTGATTGTTTCCAGACACGGCCGGTAGGATGTGTCTTGGACGTTATCGCGCCTGTTCATTCAAAAATATTCAACACCTATTCAGGCATGGCTGTTTCTTCAACAGGAATGTAACTAGCTTAGAGTCCAACTACCATGGTGACGGTCTGCAAACCCCGCCAGAACTTTGACGAGCTATGCAAGCAGCGTGTTTTGGTTCGTCACCCGGCTAACGCGTCACTCGCAGGACTGGACCCGGACTTCGAGCCCTCTTGCCTCTCCGCAACAATCAAGCAGTTTGTGGGCGAACAGGTCGCCCGTCAGTGTCTCTGCTGCCCTATCCAACGCAACCACCATCATACCTTGCGCCTCATCTCAAGCATGAAATACACTGACCGGGCTAGAAAGCTCTCCCTTCTAGCTACTCTAGCTTCTGTCGCTTCCCCGCTGCCGTTTCCTGAGGCCGCCCTCACTCTACGTGATCCCGCCTCTGCGCCGCTGAGTTACAGCGACACCTTCGTGCCGCAACCCATTCTGGCGGCGCCTCGTACGTATGCCAGAGCCGTGCTTCGCCCATCCCCCTTCCAGGCAGTATACGGGTCGTTCGCCCCTCGCACGCTATTCACACCCTTTTGCTAGACCTGCGCCGCTGCCTGCAACTCCATGGCGCACGTCGGGCAACCGCCCGGATGCTTTGCTTGGGCATACTTAGACGCTTCGCACGCCTTCCCTTAGCGAAAAAAATTGGCGATGGTTTAGCTTTGTTAAACCTGGAGTTACGCGATAGCTACAGCTGGCCTAGTGGAACTTGGTCACGTGACGAACCACGTGATCTGCCACGCCGCGCCGCCGGTAGCTGCTCCGCATTACGTGACCAACACCGTGACAGCATGGCGCCGCAGCCACGGCTTGGCGACGCAGCCACACGGTGGAAGCGCAGCCACAGGGTGGCGGCGCCACTACCGCCACGGCGCAGCCACGCTGAAAGCTCGAAATGCTACCGTAATGTCACTATCGCTACAAAAGGCAGTGCTGCTAAAAATGCATTTCGAACACATTTATTATTTCGATATTTATTTTGCATTTTTGTCCCTACGCTTAAATTCCAATACGAATGCTTTCTAGGTATGCTTGGAGTAATATTTTGAAAATTCTTATCAATGCATTCAAAAAACATTTTCTGTCTGCTCAGTATATTTATTATACATTAAACTATAAATATCCTAGAAATATACATAAAATACATTAGATTACATTAAAAACTCACTGAAATACACAAATAACATATTAAAAATATAAACTACGGGTCGGCTTAAAAAAGGTGTACTAGTCGGATTCACTGGTTAATGCTGATGAATGTTGTCAACATCAGAAGTAATTACTGAACTGGCTATAAGCATCAGGAGACGATCCCAGAGAAAACGCGTTGCCTTCAAGAAATCTATGGCAATGGAAGCTTAGGGACGGGGGCTCAACGGGAATGACGTAGCCACACAAGGATATGCCGACGGAATGTGACATCAGCAAACAGGAACTGCTGTGACAAGTTGGTTTATATATATACCCCCGAGAGGAGACACGTTATCTTGCCCGGTGAGGCACATTTTACACAAAGTGTATGGGCCCCTCAAATTGTCGCACAAGCGTCGGAGTGGTCGCGTTCGTATCTGCGGTCCACCTGAAACCAATTTGTTAGTCGTAACTTGCGTCAGGCATCTTCCAGGAGTCGAACTGTCAACCAACAAATACATGGGCGTCTAAGGAGGCCGGTCGGCCTTTCGAGTCGGGGTCCTTATCGCTGACATATTCGGTCCTGGAGCTGCGCATGGCGTCATTGCCCGTATAATGCTATCACGCTCTCCACACGTAATTTAAACTATCGGTGATTGCCTTTCTGCTGGAAGTTAACATAAACAAATGGACGACAGAAAAGGGAGAGTTTTCACTGTTCCCGGAAAAGGAATTTCGAGCACTAGGTTGCTATACTCCAGCTTGAAGCATGCTGCAAATATGTTGACGCGGACTACCCATTTGTTAGAATTGAAGTACACTATGCACGTATTGATTTAGTATTTACGAAAGTGCGCTTTAAATGCATTGACAACGTAGCGTTTCCCAAAACGCGATCTCGAGCACTAACTGTTCAGCAACAGCTTGAAGTGCGCTGGAAATACGTTTGCGAGGACGGCGCATTCGTTAGAACTTTAAGCATACTTTCGACGAATTAATCTCACATTTTCCAAAGTACACTTTGAATACAAAGCCAACATGCAAAGGTCATTGCTCGAAATGCGATTTCAAATACTTGATTGTTCTACGGCAGCTAAAGTGCGTTCCAAATATGATCAAAAGGACTGCCCATTTCTTAAATTGCAGTATACTTCAGACGAATTAATTTCATATTTACAAAAGTACACTCTCAATACATTGACAAGATGTTAAAACCAAATACAAATTTTTAACATGTTTAAACATTAAACATGCTCCAAACATGCTTTAAGTGACATATACTTGGAATTAATTAATTTCATATTTACGAAAGCACAGTTCTAATACATTTGCAAGACGCTAAAACTGCACACATATTTTTTCACGTGTGTAAAACATGCTCGAGACATGCTTTAAGTGATGTATCCTTCAGACGAATGAATTTCATATTTACGAAAGTACACTTTTAATACAATGACAAGATGCTAAAACCGTATAAATATTTTTTCACATATTTGAAACGTGCGCGAAGCGCGCTTTAAGTAACATATTTTTGGAAAATTTTAAGAATATATTTCGAATACCAAGGATAAAATTTCAGAAACCAATTTCCGGCATAATTTTAGTGAATTCATGAATACAAAATATGTTTAAAACAGATTATAAATATCCTAAATTATTCCAAACGTTTTATATTTCGCTAAAGGTTTGCCGACGTCGCATGCCGCTGTCCGTCCTTGCACCACCTAGAATGTCCTATTCGGCACCTAAGTTCGGCGTTCCGCCGGGACCGCCGCCAGAGTCCTGCTCATCATGCCTTCACTATCTTGTCGCCCACCTCCCCCTAGTTTGCGCTCCATTTCACCCATGCGCCGCCGACATCCCTCTGCTGATCCGGAAAACTAACCGCCGCAGTTTCCGAGCCACGAACTGCGTACTTGTCTGAACGTCAAAGGCCTACCCACGAATGTTATCGCCGTTATGCAGCCTTTTCCCTTAAAATTTCGAGACGGATTTATTTTCTTTTCTAGAAACCAGTCCCCAAAACAAACGTTGGTGCGTTTGTGTAGCGCCATTTTTTTTCGAGATAACCTGAGCTATTTATGTTATTTGCTGTGGCAAGCGCTAGATGACACTACATGTATAAAAATACGTTGTCACTAGTCGCCCGCGCATTGTACTGTGAGTGAATTTGGACAGATGGACATCCACCTCGAACAGCGTGTAAACATGAAATCCTGTGTGAAATTTGACAAGACCGCCACACAGACGTATGAGCTCCTTCGTGACGCTTACGGCATCGAGACACTATCACGGGCGCGACTTTTCGAGTGGCACAAGAGGTTCATTTCGGGAAGAATGTCGGTGGAAGGCGACAGAAGGCAGGGGTGCCCTTCAACCTCAAGGAATGAAAACAACGTGGCTCGGATCAAGGAAATTGTACAGCAAGCTATCAGATGCTCTCGATATTAGTAAGAGAACATGCCACCAAATTTTGCGTGAGAACTTGGGGAAACGAAAGCTGAAAGGCAGAGTTTCCTGTCACCCTGCTTCGTGGGGAGTTGGTTGGCCGCATTGAACGCATGGACCTACACCTCGACCTTGACGCGGTCGCACATTCGCCTGCTTGCCAAGTTGAAGCTTTGACCCTTATTCCTGTGATTTCCGACCCGATTCCGCGTGATATCTTTAACCGTTTTGTGAACACGGTCCTCGAGCCGCGCCGCCACGAGCAGCTTGTTGACCTGCTGCACCATTTGAACTCCTCACTCGAAACGCCGTCAGAATTTTTGGGTCGGAAAACGACCGTCTCCCGTAAAATCGATACCGGCCGTCGGCTACCTATCCAGCACCGTCCGTACCGTCTGTCACCTACAGGGCGCCGTGTCATCGCCGAAGAAGTCGACAACATGCTGCAATGGGATGTTGTTCAAGAGTTCAGCAGCCCCCGGTCGTCCCCTCTTCTGCTTGTGAAGAAAAAGAACGGGTCCAATCACTTCTGCGTGGACTATCGCTGCAACAAAATCACGCTTCGGGATGTGTATTCGCTCATGCGCATAGATGATGCATTATACTGTGTAAATATTAGGCGCAGAATTCTTTTCATTTCTTAATTTACGCTCCAGGTATTGTCAGGTTCCTATCGCTGCGGCTCATGCGCGAAGACTGCCTTCGTCACCCCGGGCGGGCTTTACAAATTCAACGTCCTGCCATTCGGTCACTGCAACGCGCCGGCGACGTCCGAAAGAATGATGGACAACGTGGTGCGAGGCCTCAAATTGAATATCTGCCTTTGTTATCCGAATGATGTCGTCGTCTTCTCCCCTTATTTTCCCACATATTTCAGTTGTGTCCGCAAGGTCGTGACCTGCCTTACACGTGCCGGCCTCCAACTCATCATGAAAAATTGTAACTTCTCTCAAAGACTTACGCAGATTTGTGGGCCTCTGCTCCTACTTTCGACGTTTTGTCCGGAATTTCGCTACAGTCATAGACCCCCTTTACACAGCTCTTCAATGACCCCACTTACCTCTCCTCTTGGACTCCGGCCTGTGACAGCACCTTCGTGACGCTCCGCCAACTTTTGACTTCACCACCCATACTAATGCCCCCACAGAACTCCACAGAGATGCCAGTGGTGTCGGCCCCTGTGCGTTCTTCGCCCAGCGCAAGCCTGCTTTTTGCGAATACCTGGTAGCCTATGCCAGCCGTGCTCTTACTAAATCGCAGTCAAATTATTCCGTTACAAAAAAAGTGTTTGGAAATCGCCTGGGCGATAACGAAGTTTCATGTTGACATGCATGGCCACACCTTCGACGTGGTTACAGACCACCATGCCCTTTGCTGGCTCGGTACTCTCAAGGATTCCTCGGGACGCCTTGGCCGCTGGGCCCTGATGGTTCAAGATTATGACATCCGCGTCGTGTACCGCACAGCCTGCAAGCATTCTGACGAAGGCATTCTCTCTCAGTAGCGAGTGCCGTCGCCTGCACTTGCTGTTCCAGCGCCCGACCCTACACTGACCTCCCTCACCCTCTCAAATATGCCCTCCGAGCAATGACGCGATCCTTTGATCTATTTCCTGCTCAATATCCTCTGCGCTCCTACCATGGCTCCACATACTCGGCCCTCCACCGCCAAGCTTCCTACTTCTCCATTCGACACGGTCTTCTTTACAGCCGCAGCTATACATCTGACGGTAGAAAATGGCTACTTCTCATCCCACGCCATCTCAGCGCAAAAGGTTGTACCCGTCACCACGCTGAGCCCCAAAGCGCTCATGCTGGCGTCCTGATAACCTATTATTGGCTTTGTCAGCGTTATCACTGGCATGGTATATATAATTTTGTCCGTCGCTACCTTCGCTCGTGTACCGCCTGTCAGCAACAGGTGCCATCACTTTGCCGCTCGGCCGGCCTGCTGCTGCCTTTACCATGCCCTGCTCGCCCCTTCGGCCACATTGGCATTGACCTTTATTGGCCGCTTCCCTGCCCTTCCGCCAATAATAAATTGGTAATCGTCGTCGTCGATCACCTGAACCGCTATGCGGAGACAGCCGTACTTCCCGTGGCGACGGCCCGTGAAATCGCTCATTTTACTCTGCCACTTCGTCCTTCGCCAGAGTTCGCCTCGGGAGCTACTGAATGACAGAGTCTGTGTCTTTTTAACTTAGGTCCTTCAAGAGCTCCTCTCAGCATGCGCATCCGTTCGCCTCGCGACTACAGCTTTCCACCCGCAAACGAACGGCCTCACAGAGCGGTTAAACAGCAGTCTGGGTGGCATGCTCGTAATGTACGTTACGTCCGACCATTGGAACTGGGATCACGTACGCCATTTGGCACTTTTGCGTACAAGAGGGCTCATGATGCGACGACAGGTTTCTCCCCTTCTTCCTCCTGTACGGTGGCGAACGGTCCTCTACGATTTACACGATTTGACCGCACCGTCATGATTTTCCTGAGTACACAGCTATCTCAGACACCATCCAAAAGCTGAGGAGTGCCGTCGGCTGGTCCGCACCACTAATTCAGGGACTAAACGCTACCACGAAGACCTCCACGAAAATGCCAAGTCTTCTCGGCTGTTCTTGGCCGACTCCCTCGTTTGGCTTTGGGTTCCTGCCGACAGAAAATTTCAGACCAAGTACAATGCCTCTTACGGAGTCGTTCACCGCACGTCTCCTGTCAGCCACTTCGCTGAGGTAGGTGCGCCCTCCTCGGACCAGTGCCGCCGTGGTGACGAGGTTGTCCACGTTCGCCGCCTCAAGGCGTACAATAACCCTCAGGTCGTCTCTCCGCCGTAATTATCCAGGGTGGCTACTTTTTTCCGGCGGGGCCGTTGTAATAATATAAGGACGACTCAGCTCTGTCGCTCTGGCGTCATCGCTGGTGGCTAGGGCGTGAGTCCCGGCCTGAAGTGGCTGCCCTCGTCTGGTTATCTTGTCCTGCTGCGACTGACTGCTGCCTGTGTTACTGCCTGCTCTGCCACCAGTAAATCTGCTGTTCAGTAGGATTAGACATCTCCTCTCGATAGATATGAAAATTGTATTACGTAACCCATTTATGGCGCTGGAACCCTTGTTATTGTCATTTAGTGTGGGGAATAGCCTGTTTTTAATTTAAAGCGCATTTTCCGTAAAGTTCCGAGTCTGAGTTCATTAAAAAAAATTGTAGGACGCTTAAGCTTCGCATTTAGGAGCGGACCGCGCAGCGTGGTGCAGCACTGCCTGGGAGTACACGGAACGCCATCACCCGTTCGGCGCGACGCCTTATAGACAAATAGCTCTGCTACGTACAGTGAAACAGACACGCGGAGCGGCAAAGCACGTGGAAGCGCTGACAGGCGCCTTGCCGAAACGCGCGGGACTCAAGTTGTAGTCGTTGTTCGTCGGCACATAGTTTTCGACAAACCTGATGCCATGAACGCCAGCATAGTTTCCGCGCCGAACGAACGGGCAGCAAGCCGCAAGCATCGTGGTGAACGCGCTTTGGACGTGCGCTGCGTTATTCGCCGCTCACCGCGTGATTCCTGCGTGCCCGCACGGCCCCACTGCGCCCGAACGAGACGAGCGGGAGGCGCTGCCGTCGCGCGCCATCTATTGGGGCAGTGGCGTACATTGCGAGGAGGAGGAGGAGCCATTTTTCGCTCACGGCCGACGCCGACGACACCGGTTTTTCTGCGACATGAGCTCCTTAACGTTGTCGCGTTAAAAATTTGTTCGACATTGAAATCATTTGTGCAGCCCTCCTTCGCAATACTCTCCCTTGAAGTCCATACACAGCTTCCAACGCTTCTTGAGGACTTGGAAACAGTTGGAAACGCTTCTTTTGGCAGGGCTGTCAGCTCCTTGGTCGTGGTATCCTGAGTGATTTCCACAATTCCCATCCAGCGACCTTTTAAGGCGCTCTTCACACGAGGGCACAGAAAAAGAATCGCATAGGGGGACATCAGGCGAGTATGGCGGATGGTGAAGTACAGTAATGATGTGCTTGGCGAGAAATTTTGCCACGCTGAGAGCAGTGCGCGGCATTGCGTTATCGCGGAGAGGGCTCCATTGTCCAGATGCCCATAAGTCAGGGCGACGGCGTTACAGTGCATCACGAATGAGATGGAGCGCGCGGGTATAAAACTCCTGATTCACCGTCTGCCCTTGTGGGACGAACTCGTCGTGTATAACACCTCTGGCATCGAAAATCACTATCATCTTCGTGTTTTTTTTTTGGTCTTCTATCGCCACACCTTTCTTGACGCCAGAGGGCTTGTGAACCGCCATTCGGGTTCTGCCTCTTTTTTTAAGGATCGTATTGAAAACACCAGGTTTCGTCTTCAGCAATGATGCGATAGACGAATTCAGCATCCTTCTTTGCCTGGGAGAGCAAATCAGCGCTCACTGGTGCCCTCGTGTCCTTCTGATCTTGTGTGAGGGAGTGCGACACAACTCTGGCTTTCAGCTTTCATTTCCCCAAGTTCTCACGCAAAATTTGGTGGCATGTTGTCTTACTAATGTCGAGAGCATCTGATAGCATGCGAATTGTAATGGCCCGGTCTTGCTGTCGAATTTCCTTATTCCGAGCCACGTTCTTTTCATTCCGTGAGGTTGAAGGGCTCCCCTGCCGTCAGTCGTCTTCCGCCGACGTTCTTCCCGAAACGAACCTCTTGTGCCACTCGAAAACGCGCGCCCGCTTTAGTGTCTCGGTGCCGTAAGCGTCACGAAGGAGCTCATAGGTCTGTGTGGCTGTCTTGCCAAGCTTCACACGCATTTTTATGTTTGCACGCTGTTCGAGGTGGACGTCAATCTCTTCACATTAACTGACAGTTTCAATGCGCAGACGGCTAGTGACAACGTATTTTTCTAGATGTACTGCCATCTATCGGCTGCCACAGCAATTACCATAAATTGCTCGGCTTAGCCCGAAAAGATGACGCTTCTGTGGACCTACTGTCAATTTTTTTCTCCTTTTTCATCGTATTAGTTTTTGTGCCATTCCTTCAATGCGCATAATTTGGGGAATTCATCACTCATACTATATACCCGCAGCTTTCGAAAAGACTCGGTTGGCGAGCCTGTCAACCTGCCAAAGGGCAGCTTTTTTCCGCAGCTCTTTCATATACCTGCGCTTAGATGAAAAATAAAGATTCTATTAGAAATATGTGAATAGAGACACAATTTTTAGACTTTTTTCATTTAAGCCTCTCATTTTCTTCTGATTCCACATATTTAGATTTGCCCAGGATAATTTTCAAGGATTTTTACCCTTTAGCCCAATTCACTGACCTGATATAATTGCACATTTACCATATTTAGGAACCATACAGTTAAAAAGTGCATTGTTGGTCAATACATAGTTTCCACAACTTGTGTATTGTTTTCAAACCTTTGTTTGGAGAGCCATACAAGCATATGTATATATTTTGGGTTTCAGTGGTGAACCACTGAATACGATCCTGGCTTTGATGCAAAAATTGTGTACACCGACAGCGCTCATCTAAAATGCGCGCATTAGCTCTCGAGAACAACTCTTATCTGTATTAACAAATGATGACGGAAACGGAAACTTTTTCCGAAAGAAAAAACTTTTGTTAAAAGTGAGCTTCTGTACATATTGATGGACAGTGAAAAGTGAGCTGGACAAAAATCTTGGGAGCTTCAAGTGCACTGCCCTGGTCGTCATTACCTTTAAACATCCCACACTATATCTTATTGGCACATTTAAACAATGCGTTGTGTTGAGTTTTTTCATAACAGGCCTCAATATGGTTTTTATGAAAAATAAATAGCTTAGGAAGGGCCCACTGCCCCAGCTCCCCGCCTAAATTCGCCTTCCCCCACACCGATAGTTTAATCAAGTAATGAACAGGTTACTGCAATTCGACAGTTTTTCATTGCTACACAGCGAGTGATAGTAATGTCAGGGACAGTTGTGTTTTTTAGTTTTGTATTACTTAGCGCGTCCCTCAGCGTGGTTCCTCGCCTATAAAAGAGGATTCTTAGTTCGAAAACAATATTTAGCATTGTCTCAACCAAGAACCTCGGTGAAGCTCGGAGTAACTCGGGTTTGTTCGGAAGGGCGTCGCGTCAGCTGTAGCCAATCAGCAGAGGGCGTCGCGCCAGCTGCCGCCCAGTGGAGAGGAGGGTGTGAAGATGAAGAGCGAGAAACGCGGTTGCGTGCACATGCAGATGCCAGAAAGAGGAGGCGAAGAATAAACATATGCTTTCGCACGTCTACTCGTTTTAACTGCGTTAAAAGCCTGCCACCATTTTGTTCATCTGCCGCAAACTTGCAGTCGAAACTTCAATGCTTCTCAGGGTGGCTGCTCTTTGCAGCATATTGGGCGTTACAGGCGCAATAGCAGAAAAAGGCACGCTGTCTGAGGAGCTTTCTGGAGCGCGCTTTTCCTTACCTGACTTAAAATAGGCCACGCATCAAGATTCTTGAGATCACAATTTTTTTTCAATATCTTCTTGAACTGCAGCCTCTTTCTTCTAGCACTGCTATCTATACATATCTAGGTTTCTAATCGTGTTTGTAACACAGCAAGTTGTAAACAACTTTTTCGCTAATACGTTATGACTATAAATGTTAACACATTACATGACCGAGTTCGTGAGAGTAAAGGAGATAGAAAACATTAGCATGAATCGTTGAGCAAACTGATGCATATGTTTTCTGAAAGCAAAGTTCCCGGCAGGGTTTTCTTCTAAGCCTTTCGATAGGGCCTGTGCAGCATCTGCGGAAGTTGTCTTTGAGCTGTGGAACCAGAGGGTTCCTAAAACCTCATGATGGTGTGGAACAGTGGCAATACAAAACCGCTGAAGCAAACTCTTTGTGCACTGAACATTTTGCAAACGCTCTCCTTGCAATACTTTACATGGAGGAAAAACAGTGGAGAGATAGGAACAGCAACCTGGCTTTTATTCTAATAATCGTCCCCTCACTCTGTCTCAAGTTTGGGCTGCTGTGGGCTAGCCACAGTGTTTACCTTTTGGCATGCAACTCGGGGAGCTGCCTAGAAACTTCGAGTATGTCAGCACTGTCACATGCTTGTTTTTTTTGTCAGTAAAAATTTTGTCCTGCTACATCAACCAGATAATAGCATTTACAGAACTTAAGGCTAAGAAAAGTCTTATTATAGTGAGGGCGGCTTGGGTGCCCATGTGAGTTTTGAAGACACAAATCTGTATAGACAAAGGCCATCAGAAATTCCTCTTTATTTACTTATCAACATAAAAGACCGCCAGGTGTTGAGGCTAGTCGATTGTAATCGGAACTTATTCCACAATTATGCTTCATTTATGCATCGAGTAAAAATTATTATTGCCTTGTCTCCCCACCAAAAAAAAAAATCTCTGTACCCATATTTCTTTCTCAGAGTGCTTTTACTTCTGTTTTTTGTGCATGCTTTTTTCTCTTGGCTGCAGTGTTACCAGCCAGTGGCCTACAATGCTGACACGTTCCTTCTAATCGGATGTCAGCATCATTCCTTAGTTGCATAGGATTTCAAGTTTACACGTTTTTACGCGCTTTCTGCGCCGTTTCTTATTCGAACCATTAATTTTGTCATCAATTGTGTGTGTAACACCTCATATTGGGGGTAATCAGTACATAGATCTCTACAGTATGTTCTTTTTACGCTTCTCATTTGTCCGCCGTATCCACAGCTTCGCTTTTCTTGTCCGCGGTGGGCCACGCTTTCTAGATCTTTTCGGTTGGCGGCATAGCCACAGTTCAATTTTTTTTACGGATGTATCTCATGCAACGGGGTGTTTCCCCGCCGCCTAGCTACGAGTCTTATTTCATTTGCGCCTAGAAAACCGGTTCGCTAGGCCGTGGCTACGCTTTAGTGAATATTGCGCCAGGTTATCACCAAGCCTATATATAGGAGCAGGAGGTGACGATAGCGGTCCGATGTACTTTTCTAGAAGTTTTGCCCTACTCTTCACTGCATTACACTCAACTGGTAACTCTTTATGCAAAATGGTGCTGTTTGGTATTTCGCGCTTCTTGTATTCTTCTGCGATCATATGCAAATAAAAAAAGGGCAGTGGCCACAAAGCAGATGGCAGTCGGCCCTCATTCTTCTTACTCTTTTCAATTAAAACGCGCAATCATACAATATAAATTGTTCTGCCAACCTGAGCGGGTAATCTGAAAATTATTAAGGAAAAAAACGCCCTATTTTTGAGGTGAAAATCTGCTCCCGTTGACAAGCGTATGTTCTTCCCATTTACTGTGGTGAAATTCCGCCCCAGATGTACCAAAGTACACCGAAAATCGTTTACGGATGCTCCTGGACGAAGAGCTGTTTATCCGTATCTTGGTTTATACGTATTTAGTGCATACTACTGAAAGGATGATTTTGAATCGTGGGTTTGTTACCGCCTTCTGCAGAAACTGGGGCGCAAAAAGATTCCTTCACTTAAGAGAAGGAATAAAAAAAAGTTGTGATGAAGTTCTTCGTTAACCAAATAGAAAAATTTGAGAGAGTTGGTATAGCTTCATAGTATTGCTGGTATGCTTACGCACACGCTGGTATATACTATGCACTGTTGTGCACAGCGCTGCTCTTGTGAACATTAATGGCGTTGTCGCAAGGCAGAGGGGCCTCGTCTCCACTCCAGGAGCTACCAAAAAAGGGCTATGGGAGTCGAATATACAGAGAGGACCACTCGTGTTCGTTTTTTGCACCTGGAACAGATTTTTTATTTATCGGCTCAACTTCCTCAAGATGCTTCGTTTTGAAAGCGTATGTTTTCCAGTGCCCAAAGCTGAAAACAAAGCACAGAATTTACGAAGTATGATGTCTCTAATGTACGGAAGTGTTTTCAGCCGACTGTTGTTTCTAACTCGCCTTTAACGCTTGTTATTAATTGCAGTACTCAATTTCAGGAAAAGTTCAAAAAGTAAGTGTTATATGCCACTGGTCAAAACATGGATACTCGCTAAATGTCATGCTGCCATTATAGTGTCAAGCGCTAACTCGCACTAACGACGGGCTCCTACAGCGCGCCAGCCAGATTGAAATTGTCGCTGTGTTGTTGGGTGAATCTTTTCGCAGTGTAAAAAAGCAGAAAGGACGTGAGAAGAAACGATATCCTTGCGCAGACTATCGGTAATAGTGATCAAAGTATATCTAATGTATTATGGAGGAACTGATCTGATGAGGTTTTCGTGGTCTGCCATTCACCTGTTGTTTTGATAAAGTAACTCAAAGTAACAACAATTTCGGTCCTGAACAAACAAGACTGCTTTAAGACAACCGTCATTAAATGCAAAAAAGCCCCATTTAATTCGAATTATTATTGTTTTTGGTGAATAAATCTCTACGAATATTGCCTGTATTTTAACCCGGAATTCAAGCAAAGAAAACGCGAATAGAAAGATCCCTTTGTGTACACCGCTTTTCCTCCCTGCATTGAAACCATGCCCACACTTCTGACTTTTAGTTTCTCAAAATTTCCACTTTGTGGAGCGAAAAGGTTTTCCTATTATTTTAAGAGGAGAAGTTCCAAGACTCCGCTGCCCCCCTTTATACGATGACAGATCTGAATGCCACAAGTCGATTGTCTTTGTTTGCGGTCATTGTTATGAATAATGAAATGAGTACAATAGCAATTAAAATACTTTTGTCTATGATGTTTTTATCCCTGAAAATCTCGTATTTTCTATTCTTGTTAACTGGACACCGCAGAACGCCCAAACAATGTAAAAGCATAGCAGTGAGGCTTCGCTGATTATCATTGCGATTAAAGCGTAATGTTGAGCCAGTTGGTGCTGGGACCGAGGCTGCAACATGGCTAGCGCGAATAAGAGAGCGGAACGAGGTAGAGAAACAGACGAGGCACACGCTAGCGTGTGTCCGGTCTGCTTTTCCGGGTGTGTCTGTTGTTTTATTCGCGCTAGCTAACATGCCGTGGAGTATAAAAAACACATCAGCAGCGGTGGGGCGATAGTATTTTACTGTCACTGCTAGAGTTATGACTGATTAAACTTATGTAGGGCCCATCGCATGTCAGTATATCATTCAGACAGAGTAAAAAAGACATGTTTGAAAGTCAAACTATTGCCCGACAATATTTTTTAGATCTTCTTCTCTTAAGCTGCCGCAGGCTTTTTGGCTTTCTTCTTTTTCTTTTTCTGCTTTCTTTTTTCCTTCCTGGCAAGATTGCCGTCTTCAATCAATCTTTGGTACTCTTCCACGGTCATTGTTGCTGGAAAAAAGTTTCAAAAATTTTACTTTGTCATTCTTCATAACGACCAATTAAGAATGAATGAAATTTACTAAAAGAACACATTTCGCGTAGAAAAATTCTTTTCGCCAGTGCGAGATAGGTCTCGGTGAAACTACCGTTAGGTTAGTCGTGCAATAATTGCTACAGGGAGTTTTTATGCAATAAACTGAACTCAAATGTACTCAACATTTCCTCAGTAAGTTCAAACTTTTTACAATTGACGCGCCATATTTGTTTTGGCAGACCTCTTCATGCTGTCTTCAGAAGCCGGCGAGACCGGTGCGCATCTCTCATTGTGATCGCTTGCTGAGGTTTTAGTTAATGTGCGTCAGTGCGTCGCAATGTTAGGTTAGAAACCATTGGAAATAATTACCAATTTGTGTTCCGGTGAAGAAATGCGTCGAATAGAGTGGAATTCCTCACACTGGGAAGTAATTGAAATGAGTAATAATAATATTAATTGGTTTTTGGGGAAGGAAATGGCGCAGTATCTGTCTCATATATCGTTGGACACCTGAACCGTGCCCTAAGGGAAGAGATAAGGGAGGGAGTGAAAGAAGAAAGGAAGAAAGGGGTGCCGTAGTGAAGGGCTCCGGAATAATTTCGACCACCTGGGGATCTTTAACGTGCACTGACATCGCACAGCACACGGGCGCCTTAGCGTTTTTCCTCCATAAAAACGCAGCCGCCGCGGTCGGGTTCGAACCCGGGAACTCCGGATCGGTAGTCGAGCGCCCTAACCACTGAGCCACCCCCGCGGGGTAATTGAAATGTTAGATCTTTAACATCAACGTAGAAATTAACGCAATGCTGGAGACTGACGATAGAAGAGGGCTCGAATATTTAAGTACCCAGGAAAATTGTGTCTACATACCTGGTGTTAATGAAGACCTCTTGCACTATGTGTTTTTTGCGTACAATGAAAAATGTCAGATGTTTATTATTCATGTTGACACATGCTTTTCTGGACATAACCTAGCGTTGCGCCCTTCTAATTATTTCATACTTTATTTAAGAAACGCCATGTGTTAAACGCCAATTTAAGGCCAATTTTATGACTGATAGGGTGTGCTTGAGCTTTCTGTGCGGGCGTATCATGTCATACTCAAAATTATTTGCAACAGACAGAGAGATTAAGGGTGACTGCGCTATAAACAGTGGGAACACGCTGTGTGTAAAAGTCAAGTTAAAAGGGGTAGATGTCAGGTGAAGCATCATCAGAAGTACATTTTGTGTAGTGTTGGAGTTGTTCATGGCGATTTTATTTCTTGCAGGGCTGTGTACGTTGAACAGACTGGATGATGTGTTAATAAAAGGCTTCAAGAACGCTCCAATTCATGCCGCAAAAACTCGTCAAAATCATCCATTGATCTCGCCTTGAGCCGTCGGTCGTGTGGTTGCATCCTGGTTTTTTCTAGAATAGCCATTCCGTTTAGGCCTAAAGACCAATTGGCTAAGGAAATAATGGAAACCTTTGACATGCCTAATTATCGAGTCATTTGCGTCAGTTGTCAATCAGTTGCTGTTTCGCACAATGATTAAGATTTCTTGAAGGGTGCCTATCTGAGTTGATAGTGTGAATAGGACGCGTCCAGGGTTATCTTTTTGTATCCAGATTATTTTTTGCTGTCCGACTCGTGCAAAGACAGTTCGCGCCTTCAATGCCGGTTTCGCTTCTGTTTGTTGTTGGAAGATTCGCGATGTATATAGTCATTCCTTCCCGAAATCAAGTTCTGTAGAAGTCAGCGCTTGTTTTGTCCAAGTGTCCCTTTTCTCCGTGTTTGTTGCGCTGTTCTGAATTATGAATGTGGTTATAACAGTTATCTAAAGACCCATTTCGGTACCCTGTGTACCCTGCAAACTTCTTCAGCACATATAGTTTACAATCATTTCGTTGCTTTCTTCGAATTCAGCACCTTTTTCAACTGAGATCAACACGCCTTCAGAAAACTTTTTTTCGTGCAGAACGCCTAGCTAATCTGTCAGTAATGATTTTTCGTGGAATGAGTGCTCAAGTTGCTGTGGACTACATTTATTTAGATTATTCAAAGCCGCCTCACGCGTTTCTCATGGCATGCTGCTACTTAAACTCAGTGTTCGTATTGCTCACCTTCAATAGGTTGGAATGAATCATCAACATCATCATCAGCCTGACTATGAATGCATGCGCACGTTGCTGTGGACTTCATTTATTTAGATTATTCAAAGCCGCGTCAAACGTTTCTCATGGCATGCTGCTACTTAAGCTCAGTGTTCGTAATGCTCACCTTCCATAGGTTGGAATGAATCATCTCCATCATCAACCTGACTACACCCACTGCAGGGTAAACTCCTCTCCCATGTCTCTCCAATTAACCCTTTCCTTTGCCAGCTGCATCCACCTTAAGCGTGCAACCTTCTTAATCTCATCCGCTCACCTCACTTTCTGCGCCCCTTGCTACGTTTACTTTCTCTTGGAATTCACTCCGTTACCCTTAAGGACCAGCTGTTATTTTGCCAGCTGTTTAGTATGAAGTCGATTTCATTTTTAGCCTCACCACTGGGGCTCTTCCAGGTACACTTCCTGTTTTCTCGTTTGTGGAAGAAGGTATTCATGATCCGCAAATTATTTCTATCCGCGAATTAAACTAATAACTCTCGCCTGCTATTTCTAGAGCCTATCCCATAGTCACCTACCGCGTGGTCGTCAGCCTGCTTCTTGCCCACCTTCGCATTGAACTCCCCCACCAGTACAGTGTTGTGCGATTTTGCTTCATTCATTGCCGATTACATGTGATTATAGAAACTTTCAACGGTCTGGTCATCAGGCTCGATGTAGGCGCGTAGGCCTGCACCACCTTCAGCTTGTACTTGCTATTGAACCTAGTTACAATAGCTGCTACCCTCTCGTTAATACTAATGAACTCCTCTACATTGCCGGCGATATAATGATTAATGATGAATCCCACACCCAGTTCACGTCCATTCGCTACAGCACCGTAGCTGCCCGTCTTATAGTACTGTATATGCCTCACCTGTCCTCCTAAATTCATTTCATTTCCCTTGAAACCGAAGCCAAACCTTTCAGTCAAGGATTATGGCTGACCGCTTATTAGCTTTAATTTTTCTTTATATAATTATTCAACCTACTTTAATGAATCAGCCTTCTAACAATATTTATGCTTAAAACTTCCGGCAGTCGATTGTTATCTATAGAGTCAAGCGCAGATATATCGTAACAAGATATTTTATTTATAGGGTATATCGGACCCACAGGTTATTCCTATTCTTTTAATCTCATGGCTAGTCTCTTTGAGACGTGTAGCTGGTCACTTTTAATCAGTGTTTGTTTTAAGTGCTTGGCTACATTTAGCGTTTAGGCTACATTCTTGTTGGCTGCTTGTGTGCGCTTTGCTTTTTGCTATACCCGCCACAGCTCCAGTCGAAGGTTTCAGTGCTTGTGCCATCGGAAGCACGGTGCTGCTCAAAACGAGGATCGCTTAACATGCGATCAACTGAGGCTTCGTTGGTAATTGGCAATGTGCGAACTGCTCCACTGGCCTGACACAGCGACGATAGGGTATTATTCTCCATTTTATATGCCGTTATGATTGTGTGCTCGTAAAAATAAGAAAGATGTCTAATAACACCATTTTGGGAAGAGTCATGAGTGATCTTCGGATGACTTGTTGATAATTTGCACGAAAGAGCTTGTGGCCTTGTGGTTTTTGTTCATTTCCTTGCACTTTCTCTATGACTGAATTATTGCACTTTGTATTAATTACAATGAACTAAAAGCAATTTAATCAAATAAAAGCAACTTAATGTACCCATCTTCTTCATATAAGTCAAATTTTTCGGCACTGCTTATTTAAAAACAATACACCACCTTCTTTTGCAAACGCGAAGTGAATTATGCCATGAACATGTCTACTGCTTACATGTTACATGGAACTCAATACGGTGAACAAAAATATTTTATTTTTATTTTGCAAACTTTATGCCACCCATTTAATATCATTGATTACAGAAGACAGTGCTCTATGTCAAATGCCGTGGTCTGCGCCCTTTGCAAACTCTCGCATGTTAGGCGCCATTTCAAAGCAGTCTTTAAAGAGGTATGTTGCTCTATTCAAATTGCATGAGTAATCTCTTGCAACTATTGTTTGCTTGAACACTTAATATGACTGCAAACTTGCCTTTCATATCTGTTCATTCTTACGTTCTTTTTCTGGGTTTCTCCTTCTGCGAGCACTTGATTTCATGTGACTGATACCCTGCGCAGCTGTTAACTCTAATCACAAAATGTCGGTCTTCCAGGTGTTTTACAAGGCAGGCCTAATTCCACTGGTAAAGTGCTGTGCTACTGAAAGTACTCATGCATTGTATGCACAGTGGACAACTTTGTCTGCGCGTGAAAATTTTAAATTGTCTCGGGAGTTAGCAACCTCTTGCTGTGTAACCAGTTCATGTCTTGCGTGTGGAGCTTTTCAACTAATGAATTGCGACTTTTGTTAAACATGAGTACTACTAATTTTTTTTTTGTGAGCTAAACTTCATTTTCAGACTTCTGTGACAGTCTATTGCTTGCAAATCCGTGTGCTCAAGAACAGCTCCGAAACAAGAAGCTGTAAGCATATATATATATATATATATATATATATATATATATATATATATATATATATATATATATATATATATATATATATATATATATATATATATATATAGCTGCACCTCTCCGGCTTTAGGGAAAATAGTTGTGTTTGGCACGTTAACACATTGAAATTCAGCGCATAACAAAGGACGAAGGCACAAGAAGCGTGTCCTACCAAAATATAGCGTCGCAAGTCAGCACTCGTCAAGTCTTCTGTCCTTCTCCTTGTCTCGTGTGTCGCACTGAACCTCGAGCTTTTCGAGCATTTATTTACCCTCTCAGTAGCTGCTTTAACCCAAAGCTTTTTTTTAATTATGAGGTCATTGTTTTTTGTCTACTCATTTCGAAGGTGGCGCTGGTTTTGCAAGATAAGCCGGCTAGTTTCCAACATACAAGCTTCCATGTACGCTATGCCATCATTCGAAATCTGCCTTGCATATAATTCTTGGTTGCTACATATTTTTTGTTTCCTTTTGGTTGACGGAAGTTTGCACAAAGAAATGACACCCGCTTATGTTCAAGAGGTTGAGGTGTCGTGTAATTGTACTACTCCTGGACTTTGCTCTGTCTAAAGTGCGGGAAGAGATCCTTCATCGTCGAAGTTACATTGGGGTGTCGACTACTTCACAGTTAGTATAGCTCATTACTACGAATATTTAAAGAATAAAAATTACAAGTAGGCTCATCTACACACGTTTCTTCATTGTAACGCACTCAACCACTATTATTTTCTGTGACAGTAATGGTGGCGTAATTAGCCAGATTAAGATATTTCTTTCTTTAAGATGGGGGGCCATACACTGAGCTCACAGGATGCTGATAGGAGATGACTCTGAACCAGTTGTGGCTTATAGTGAAATAAAGATTTCACGAAGCCTCAGATTCTCTGGGACCATTCCGCTTCAACCTATTTTGGATGCTGCACTGAATAATAGCAGTGGATGATGCTTCTACCCCATCTATACATTCAGTATTGCACTTACGTATGCTTAATCGCGGGAATGCGAAATCTTTCCCTTTCCTCTGTTTTTTCCTCAAATTTTCAATGTTTTATTTTCTTAGTTCTTATTATGTTTTTTAATTTTGTTCTCTTTTTCCTTTCGTTTTTATTTTATTTACTGTTAGTGTTATGTTATTTTCTATTTTTTATTTTTTATGTTAATGAAGTAATTAACTATATCCGTAAATATTTTTAGCACTTGGATATTTCGTTCATATCAGTTTGCTATTGTCCTTACCACGTGAATTTACTAATTAGTTTAATTAATTCGAAAACTACCTAATTTCTTCGAATGTAAAGCGTTTAAAGTGTATTTTGTATACTTTGCTTTCTCATGCATTCACATTCTTTTCATCGAAACAGTCACAAATAACCTGCTTCAAACGCAGTATTTATTTTCAGTATTTCAATTTCAGTGACTACCTAATTAAAATTTATCAGCGAAACCTCTCTCGTTTCGAGATATACTCACGCACTACCTAACGCAATCAGACATTTTGCACATTTCTCCCCACAGAACAACATGATCGCGTTGATAAAATTTGCGAACATTTTTTTGCTGACGTGACATAACCATATAATGCTTTCGCATTAATAACACCCCTGTCACCATGCCAGTTGCAATGGCCACTCAGTCGGCAGCCTTCGCGATTCTCAATCGGAGTTGTGTCGCCGCTACACGGCAAATCTCAATGGCCATTGAAATGCTTCCCGTGTTTTACGCAAAGCGTGCGTGGCACCGGTATTGCTAGTTTCGATTTCACGCAAATGAAACAAGTATTTTTGCTAGTCTAAACTAAATGTTCACACGAATTTTTTATCATTGGAGGTTTTTATTTGTTTTTAAAGGCCATTTGCGGTGTCTTGAAACCGTGCGTTTTGAACGGTTTGCTTCAGCAGTTTTGTAACACTCCGAGACCACTGATACTGCTGGCGTTTCCGCTTCCTGCAATGCGCATTATAAAACTAATGCGCTTTATGCAAGACCGATACAAGATTTAAATTATTGTAGAGAATATTGTACTGTTTACAATAAAGTTTAAAGGAGTAAATGTTTGTTCGTGATTTCATATCGTGAATATTCCCTGCAGAAAGTGAGTGTTGGAGCAGCTCGTTGAAGCGCTAGCCATCTTGGGCAACGTTCGAATGCCCTCGAAATCTCGACCGAGTTCCGCACTACTACTTTGACTGGAGAGACATTGACTCAATGACCATTGAAGCTGTCCGTGTAGCGGCGATCAAGAGTAATCAAGTTCAACCGCTATCGGTGCGAGGGCATTCGAATAGCCCATGTGTCAGGGATAGAAGGCTGGTTTGAGAACGGGCTATGGAAGTTGAAAATTAGCCAGGCTACTTTGCTTGATCCCCCAGTTTGGTATTAGGCTTGTAAACGAGTGGAAAATTTTAACTCGGGCCTTAAATGTACACCGGGTGTGTTCAGATAAGAAAGGCAATCCAAGTCCCATGTCCATTTTTAAGTGCAATTTTTACATATGATGGTCAAATGTGTGGATACAAGGAAATAGTAGTTTGCTTTGAAAGAAGAAAATTTTATATCATGCAAGGTGATAAACATCGATTTTGCGATTTCGCACAATTGCTAGGTTGGTGCCCTGAAGAGTGTAAAATAAAACTTTGTGGAGTATGATTATTTTTTAGTAAAAGTATGGAAACATTTTGTTGGAAGCAGTACAAAGATACCTTTGGCTTCGAGTATCTTGCAACAAAAAATGCTTAAATATACCTGATAAGGTAAGGCATTCGATAAGGGCCGTTTTTAAGACAATAACGGGACAGGAAGGAGTAAGAACCTCAGGAGAAAGTTTATATTTAACAATAGTGTGTTCCTTTTACTAAAACAAGAATAAATGTGTACTTCTAAACATGGAGGTTAATTTTTATTTAGGCGTTGAAATCATCTCAAGGTCGGCAATTTTGTAAAACACCAAACATTGACGGAGATTTAAAAGAAAGATACTGTCCGATTTTCTTTCAAGTTTTCCTGGTAATTTTTGGCAGCACCTCGTAATTCTGTACCAAGAAAAAACTTTTGCATTATACTGTTTTAAACAATGAAAGTGAAGGCCTAAGACAGATAATACTCCACTCAGTTACGATTACGAGATATTTTGTTTAAAAAGGGCAACGATCATAAACTGAACTTTGTGAGTGATGAGCACATGAGATTGCTTTTTAGTTAGTACAATGCAGAGTCTCAGAAAATAGCTTGGAAGCATGATTTTGCTTTTCAGCCCAGTGTTAATCGCATAAAACTTTAATATAAACCTGTATTCGTCGTAATCAATGGAGATCTCGCAAATGGCAGCAAAGGCAAATATTCCGACCTTCCTAAGTTGAATCTTCTTTTATTTTATTCCCTAGCTATCGTAATAACTGTTAATTCATAGTATTTAATAATTGTTTTTAATGAATTTTATACGGCCGCTGAATCGCCATCGAAATTGTTATTACTGCATTTTAGGACAGGCAAATTTTTAAGATGCAAATATCAGGACCTTTATTAGAAAAGGGTGTTTTAAGTGGCCGGTTAAGTTTAGCTGACGTACAAGCCGGAGCAGGATCAATTGCTCGGTGCACTTTCCTTTTACATCGGACATTGACAGCGCACATTAGCCCAGTAACGCTCTCGTCTCTTGCATTTATAGCGTTTTAGCGTTGTGATGGTGCTACATATCAGTCGGTTGGAAAAATGTGCCTTGCATTGAACCGTTTTAAATTTAATGTCTTAGACCAAGCGCGAACTCGTCCTAGTCAAAAAATTGTTTAGGCGCACGACTCCGCTTCCGTAGACCGTGTTACCAAATGAACGGGAACCGTTGATGTCGCTACACCCACAAAGGAGAGGCCCCGCAAAAGACGAAAGATTAGAACTGATTATGCACCGAAACAGTGGTGTAAGCCACCTAAGTATTGCCTACATTACATTCATCATCTTTATATATGATACAGGTGGCTGTGTACATTTCCAGCTCTCTTCGATCCTTTCCTTAAAGTCAGTAAGCTGGCTAAGCCTAAGGTACAGAGTGACAATATCATTTAGCTTTCCTTTGAGTGTGCCTACGAAGCCATTGGCTCTTTTTAAGCTACATGGAAGTGTGCAGTGTTTGTCAACTAGACCAGTGTTTGTTAACTGGTCTTCCATCGCCGTTGCACGCAATTTCGTTGTTCCTTGTGGCTGTAAACAAAATGTTTGTTGTATGATATTCCTTGTGAATGAGTGAGTTCATGAAACTGATACTTGCTGGGAGAGCAACAAGGGTCCACCCATTGGCAAAAGTTGCCGTAGCATTCAGATAGACCGGCCGTGTTGATGCAAGTTGCCCCTTGCTTTCGACGAAGGCAGTGTCGGCTCCTCGGACAGTTTGCCGGAAATAATACTGAATCAGTGAACCCGTTTTTAGGCAGAAACGTACGTAATGAACGGTAAGCAATATTTTCCTTGCCAATAGTACCCTTTGACAGCTTTTGGAACTCAACTGTTCAGTACTAGGCAATGCGCAGAATATAACCAAACCCAATATATAGCCTTCATTGACTATGAGAAAGCATTGGACTAAGTGGAAACCTCAGCTGTCATACAGGCATTGCGGAATCAGGGTGTAGAAGAGCCTTATGTGAAAATACTGGAAGATATATATAGCAACTGCACAGCTACTACAGTCCTCCATAAAGTCAGCAAAAAAATTGCAACAAGGAAGGGCGTCAGGCAAGGAGATACGATCTCGCCAATGCTATTCACCGCCTGTTTTCAGGAAGTATTCCGAGACCTGAATTAGTAACAGTTGGAGATAAGAGTTAATGAAGAATACCTAAACAATCTGCCATTCGCTGATGACATTGCCTTGCTGAGTCACTCACGAGATGAATTGCAAAGCATTATCAATGATTTAGACAGGCAGAACAAAACGGTGGGTCTAAAAATGAACATGCAGAAAACCAAGGTAATGTTCAACAGTCTAGCAAGGGAACAACAGTTCACAATTAGAAGCGAGGTGCTGGAAGCGGTAAAGGAATGCGTCTGCTTAGGGCAGGTAGTGAGAACTGATCTGGATCATGAGAGGGAAATAACAAGGATAAGAATGGGGCGGAGCTGATATGGCAGGTTCTAACAGATCATGAAAAGCAGTTTACCAATATCCCTCATTAGAAAAGTGTGCAACAGCTGTATCATGCCGGTACTCACCTGCGGGACAGAAACGTGGGGGCTAACCAAAAGGGTTCAGCTTAAGTTAAGGACAACGCAGAGTCATGGAAAGAAAAATAATAGATGTAACGTTAAGTGACCGGAAGTGGGCAGAGTGGGTTAGGAAACAAACGCGACTTCATGACAGCCTAGTCCAAATCAAGAGGACGAAATGGGTTTGGGCAAGGCATGTGATGCGAAGGCAAGGTAACCGCTGGTCCTTAAGGGTAACGGTGTGGATTCTAAGAGAAGGCAAGAGTGGCAGGGGGCGGCAGAAGGTTAGGTGGGCGCATGAGATTAAGAAGTTCGCAGGCATGGTGTGGGCGGAGCTGCCAAAGGACCGGGTTAATTGGAGAGACATTGGAGCGGCCTTTGCCCTGCAGTGGATGTAGTCAGGCTGATGATGGTGATGAAAGCATAAGTGCAAAACTGTATTTTCTTCTTGCGGCTTCATTATTTCGTAAATCCTGCTGCAATAGATCTTGTATAGTTGTGGGCATTAATTCGGCAGCCTTCCTTAAACGTTAATGACAATAAAGACGTCTCATCCATTTGACTAATTCAAATTCGAAGTTGCCGTTAGGTTTTAGACTCACTACGAATTTATCTTTTTTTGTGCGGCAAAAGTTTCCTCATTTCAGGTACGCTTGTCCTTACCGAATACCCCGGCGGCACTAGCTTGCCAAAATGTGCTCAGAATCTTCTTATTTCTGGAATAAAGAGACATCCCGGCTCATTTTGGGCCACCGGAAGCACAATGCACGACTATACCATTTCGCGCAATTTTAGATGAAGTTTAATGAAACCAACTATCGATGATCTAAACGCCATAAAGGTTTAAGATAAGAAGTTTATAAGTCCGATTTCTAGCCAAATTTCTATAAAATAGTTTTAAATTAGGGAAAAATTCTGAATACCATTAGCCAGACATATAGGAGCCATGTGGAAGAAGCAAACTAGTTTTTGTTTTCAATTTTTAGAAGGCGTTTAGAAGCAAAGACATGCTTTCATGATATTTTCTGAGACTCTGCCATTGTGCTAACTAAAATTCCACCACGTGAGCTCGGTTCGATGACGAAAGCTTGACCGTTGCCCTTTTTAGCGCACAATATTCATTAATAGGAACGGTAGAAATTATAGTCCTTGTTAGACCTTTAATTTCATAGTTTCAAAGAATTGAATACTACAATTTTTTCTTGAGCCAGAATTATCAGCTACTGAAGGTATTCTATAGCAATTTGAAAGAGAATATGAGACTGTCTCTTTTTTTAATCTCCGTCAAAGTTCGCCAGTTTTCGAATTTAAAGTTCATTTCACTGTTTCATTAAAATTTTTCTGCCAGTTCTCTAAGTACAATTTTTATCTGGCGATATTAAAAGAACGCATTAATACAAAGAAAAAATTTGAGCCTCATGATTGAAATTCAAATTTCAGTTTCAGCTGTACTCCTTCTTGTCCCGTTATTATGCTAAATACGCCCTTTATTAGAATACCTTACATTTTCTTCAATGTTCGAGGTTTTTTTTGGTGCAAAATATAGAAGAAAACATTTTGCATACCATTACCGAAGAAATATTAAGGCTAAGTATAATCTTAGTTTCCTTTTTGCTGGCAACCAAACTAGCGATTTTGCGAAAGCACAAAATCAACGTATTCTATTTAGTGACTTACACAATTTTGTTTTACAAAACTACAGCGTCTCTTGCAAAACTAAGTACAATTCCTTTCTGTACACATTTTGCCCCTCACATATAGATATTTCATTGCAAAGAAAAATTGGTCATGGGAAGTCTATTACCGTTATTATCTGAATACTCCACTGTGATCTATTTCCGCGATATAATTGACTGCTGAAAAGATCGTCTGATTAGAATAGCACCAAAGCTAGCTATCACAATGGTTCTCAACGCACACGAACAAAGATGACAGCCTTTTTCGTGCTGTATTGCTCCACTTGAGAGAATATGTTTTTTTGCAATATAATAGCATCAAGAATAATAAAATATTGTACTCTGCATGTCCTTGGAATTATTTTGTTTCAGAGGCCCGAGTTGCTTACAAATAAAAGAAAAAATATTCAAGTACGAAAGATGAAGCGTTTGTTCTTACGAGGATTGCAGGTCTCTTCGCAGATAACTTTTTCTTGGAAATTATTCACTTCTGAGCCGCATCCAAGGTAATGAAATGTGCTGCAATTTTTTGTGGATGGCACAAAATACCATCTTTCTCCTGGGCTTCCGCCATTGCATCTATATCCGGGTACAGGAGGCTTGGCGCACATATCTAGCTCAGGGTTGTAATGGTCAGAAATTTCGCCTGTGCCTGCAGATGAATAAACGTAACGACAGTGGCGGCCGTAACGAGTGAGCAGCTTTTTTTGGTTAAGCAAATTAATCTTTGAGCAGCTCTTCCAACCTCTTTTTAAGACACCTCTCTTTTGTGTTTCCGCAACCTATTTAAGAGCATAAACGACGCAATGATGGGTTGACAAACCACTAGTTCCTTCAGACTAAGACTGTAAGAGTAGTTCGTGTCTTTTTGGGTAAAAAAACTGCAATAAGTTCACCTTAATGAGAAATTCAATGAAAAAATATCTAGGAAACCGATCTTAGACAATTGTTTCAATCAAGAAGTTTCTATTTTTATTTTGCCTGAGTGAAAGAAGAAAAACTAATAGCGCTTTCATGCAAGTAAAGAGCGAGAGAGATAGAATACTCACATTGACCAAATGCTAAAAAACCCGCAAATGTAAAGATTATGTTCTTCATAACTGGCCCCAAGTGGATATACGCTGAAATGTTGAAACAAGACGGTTAATATAACACCTGTCGTGTAGATCCTAACACATAATGAGTTATTCAATAGTTAAATGACATAAAGGCGACATTGCAGCCATCATTACTTTTTAGCCAGCTGGAAGCAAAATTAAGACCAATTTAGCCAAACCGCTTATATCACAACAAAAAGCGAAAATCAGAAAACAGATCCCCTATCAGGGTGTCAGTAAAGAGTGAATCTCTCACTGTAAGTTGCAACCATGAAGGGTGAGACATTTATTGGCTTAAAGGGCCACAGAATGGGGTATTTGAGCTTGGCTTCAAAAATGCTTTACTATGTAGAGTACAGGTCACCGAGCGTCCATGCCGCGTACGAGACCCCAGAAGCGAGCAGGAAATTTACAATACATTTTTCAAAATTCCCACTTTCGCATCTCGCGGCGACGCGCGGTGCCGGGCTTTCGCGCGAAAATCTGGCATACAACGTCACGTCGTGCAAATGATGTGAGCAGCCGGGGAGTTATCATTGGTTCACGGCGCCAAATTTTTTTAGACGTCACGCGCTACCGCGGTTGCGGCCACTCCGCGCGCGCACTGACGGCGGAGGTAGGGAATGGGCCGAGTGAGTGGAGCCTGCGGAAGAGCGCATCCGTTTTGGCGTGCGAGAGGAGAGGGAAAGGCGGGAAGACGCGGAAGTTCAAATTTTGTCTGCATGTAACTCAGCTTCCACAAAACGCATTAAAATATTCTTGCTGGGGTATAATTATGAACCGTCGTCTTTTAACATCTCAGACATAGCGCACCTTTATTTAAACCCCCTTTCTGGGTCCCTTCAAGAATAGGTTTTAGAATTTACCGATCAAAGGGATTCAATGTGTGAAACTTGCATTTTTTTTCTGCTCTGTTAGAAAATTGTGACGAAAAAGCCGAATAAAGCCGCGGCAGCGTTGAGGTTTCTCAGCAGAACAGATCGCGGTGAGCTTCATGATCACATTTTATATGGTACGGGTACATTTCCAACATTTAAACGTTTCCTTGAAGGAATAATAATCAAAAATAATTACACCAGAAAACACAAGGACAAAAAAAGAGCTTTCCTTTCTTTCGGTGCCGGTGTCTATCTGGAGTGCTGTAATGGCGATTTCGTAGCCATTACAGCTGCTAGCGCAAGAATACCTGACACGTTGAGCCAGTTAGTTCCACACAATCTATCCTTTGAAGCTAGTCAAAATCTCACAGAAAGATTTTGCTCTGATTTACGGAAACATTTCAACAAACACTACCCTGTCTTAATGACAGTGCGGCAGTGCCAGTTACGTCTGATGTATTGCTTCTGTTTTGGCAAGCATTTTATGGCTTTTGATGGTCAGTTGGCTTAAAGCTAGTGCCTGTCTTTTACTGCGTCGTGGTTTTAACCATTGTTTCGAATTGTCCGGTTGATTCAGGCTCTATGAAACGCTTAGATAGCTGCCAGTATGAAGTAGTTTTATTTGAGCAGACAATGCCCGGAAAAATATCCGAGTTCACTGTCTGCTGAAAACTCTCTGCCGATGGTTTGCGGGCTTGCATTGGCAGATACTGAGGGTATGCAAGTTTCTGCACCCACTGATTGCATTTCTTGGGTGGCTTCTGTTCAGTAAAACTCTTGAAACAAAGTGTAACAAAAATGTGAAGGTCGGTTTAGCTTGCCTGGTCAAATAAAAAGTATGTGCCAGAGCACGCGTTTTATTTAATTTTCGGCTTGACGCTGGTGTTCCCGGGTCAAGCTTCAGACAAAGATCGGAGAAATCCGTGATTGGGGACCTCAGTTGTAGGGAACTGTAAAATTTTAGGACCGCTTAGCGGAACTTAAGTGGGCACTGCGACAGTGGTATTTTCTGGATTCATTGCGCTTGGGTGGAAGTTTATGCGGACGATGACATGGAATGCACAGCACGAGGGTGAGGCATTTACACGATACGAACAATCGGCTGCAGTGACAGCATGGGGCTATGATGCAGTGGCCACCAAAGATGACTCTATTAGCGCCGCGTCTGGTTCGAAAACCACGCGCGGGGCAGTCGTGGTCATATTTATTTTATTTTATGATGGTCTAGTTAGCTTCAGAGAAAGACAACAACTTTTTAAAAACTGGAATCCTTAGGACACGCGGACTAATATTGCCAAACTGTTAGCCATTTACTCGCGCCGCCATGTGGTGCGACAGCACCCTCTTGTCGTCCTCGTCTTCCTGTTCTCGAGCGTCGATCTGCCTGCTGTGCAAGTCCTGATGTGGCCTTCTGCCCTTTCTGCTAACGCTTTAAAGGCTCTCGGTGACATTTTGATGCAGATGCTGGGTGATGCCCTGACGTAGGAAGAGCTCCCGCGACCCTCCGATGGCCAGCTACACCCCATGAACACGACACCTGCCCACAAGGCAAGCAGCCGCTTTCGAGGCTTAGATCCTGAGTTCTGACCTATGACAACCCCACACGGCGCACTGACGTGCACTGGGGCAAGTCAGACTATCCAAAATTCTGCTAGTTCCCCACCGCTGCTTTTCCATACGTCTCGTACTCCCGCGTCGTTTCATGGCGACATGTTTGAAGACGTGACGGACTGGTTGGCCGGCTACGAGCGGGTTGATGCGTTTAACCTTTGGGACGAGGAGCACAAGCTAAGGAATGGGTAGTTTATCCTGGAAGACTCTGCCAACATGTGGTTTGAAAACCATTAGTCCGCATCACTACCTGGTGAGATTTCCGACGACAGTTTTGAACACCTTCGGTAGCAACGAACGGAAGGATCGAGCTGAACTTGCCCTCCAGTCCCGAGCGCAGTGGCGAAATGAGAGTGTGGCCATGTTCGTAGAAGATATTACGCGGCTCTTCGACCGCGCCGCTCCTCCAATGTCTGAAGCGAAGGTCCGTCACCTTATGCAAGAGTTCAAAGAGCAGCTTTTCGTAGGACTTGTGCGCGACCCTCCTAGCACTGTGCTGAGATTTCGTTTGGGAGGCGCACAAGCATGCAGTGCGCCGTTGAGCTGCGGTTCGCGGATTACACCGTCCAGCGAATATCACTGCTATGGACGCCCACATGTCGCTGCCTGGCACCAAGATTGAGGAACTTCGTGAGCTTGTCAGCAGCAATAAGAGCGACAGAATCATTGCCCTGTCGAGAAAAACCCGGTTGTTGGAGCCATCTAGAATGTTGTTAGTGAAGAAGACTGTCAAGTGGTGCAGCCAATTTATTTTCCCCAACCGCCGCCCGAGCCGTATGTCATGACGTGCAGAGAAGTTTTACGCAGCTTTGCGCCAGCACCAACGACATTTCTACTGCCCTGCTCCTCCTGGAGCGCATGAACTCTTCGTGACTTCGCTTGCTCTCTGTGATGCAAAACCACCATCAGTAAAGCACACGTGTGGCGCACATCGAACAACCGGCCCTTCTGCTTGCACTGCGGTAAAACCGGCCACTTACTGTCCCAGTGCCCGTATAGTCGGATGGACTTGCGAGGGTGAACAACCCCGTAACATCGACCAGTACCTGGCGGCCAGCGCCTCCCCCCCCCCCCCCCTGCGCCCTCGCCACTGCGCCAGTCAACGGTCGCTGTGGCTTCATTGGTTCTCTTTCCCAGGTCGCCAGCAGTTCCTTCGGCAGTCCTCTAGCCCGCGCGGGTAAATCTGAGGACAGTGACCTCAGGGGCACGGTAGCCATCGCTCCGCAATTCGAACAAAATCCTCCGCTCGTTGACTTGACCCTTCAGCCGACCTTCCACGCACCCCTCCCCCGCCCCAAACCACCTTCCGATGCCCAGAGCGGCCTCTGCTCGACGCCCCCTTTCGACGAACACCGCGACCCTCCATTCGAATCCTTCCACGACGCACGTTCCAGCAAGTGAGGTTGCTTCCGCAAGAAGTACCAGTCGTCGCTGACAACCGCTATATGACTGACCTCATAGATACGGACGCGCATTTCTCTGTTGTGAGTCGTGGTCTTGCTAATCTCTTGAGAAAAGTGCTGAAACTCTGGCACAGGACACAAATCAAGACAGCTGGCGGCCATGTGGTGATGCTTCTCGGTGTCTGCACCACTAGAATAGCAATTAACGGTATCATCATCACTAAATCTTTCGCTGTGCTGGCTCAGTGCTCCAAGGTCCTGATCATCCGCTTCGATTTTCTTCGCAAAATGGTGCTATTATCGACCTCCGCGAACTCATGGTGACATTCTCCGCCCCATGCACTATAGCCGACGACCATGTGCCAAGCAGGCCCGTTCTTCGCGTGTCCGATGACCACATCACTCTGCCACCGCGTGCCAGCTTGTTTGTTACGGTCGAGTGCGACAACCTTCGCGCGTCCAACGGCATCGCAGAAGCAAATCAATCTTTAATGCTGAGCCAACAAGTATGCATCGCTCGAGGCGTCGTTGCCTTGGGGATCTAGCAAACTTAGCTTCTAGTTACGGACTGTAACGCCGAATACCTCCACTTGCCGAAAAATATTACAGTCGGCTATTTCGATGAAATATGCGAGCCCGCCGCCCACTGCGCGTTGTCAACGTCCCGAGTCACCCCTCCACGGGGACCTTGTCAGACAGTTCAGACTCACTTGAACGCGGGTTTGAACACTGATCACCAACGCCACATGGAAAATGATCGTTGATTCTTTTCACGACTGCTCTGTGACCAGCTCTAAGGTCAGGCAGACGTCCATAACGAAACATCGCATCATAGTTGATCACAATGAACGACCTATCCGTCAACACCTCTATCGCGCGTCGGCGAAAGAACGTGAGGCGATACGACTGCAGGTTCATGAAATGCTCCGAGATTATGTTTTATCTGTCATCAAGGCTATAGGCTTCGCCCGTGGTGCTGGTCGCAAAGAAAGACGGACACTGAAATTTTTTGTCGACTATCGAGTACTTACCAAAATTGCCGAAAACGACATTTACCTGTTACCCGAATCGACGACCCTTTCGACCAAATGGGTCATGCCCGCCACTTTTCCTCTTTTTTCCTCCGCAACGGGTACTGGCAGACTGAGGTGGATGAAAGGGACGCGAGAAGACAGCCTTCGTTACTCCTGACGGGTTGTATGAGTTCAAGATGCTCCCCTTCGGCTTGTGTTCCGCTCCTCCACCTTTCAAAGAATGATGGACGCTGTCCTTGTTGGCCTCAGATGAAAGTCCTGGCTCGTCGACCTTGACGACTTATACATTTTTTTCTACCACCTGCGATGAGCATATCAATCGCTTGATTGCCGTACTGGAGGCCATACTATCGGCCGGCTTCTCACTCAAACTAGGAAAATGCCACAATGTGTTCCAACGGCTGAAGTTTCTGGGTCATGTAGTGAGCACAGAAGTTGTTAGCCATGACCCGGACAAGACAGCTGCCGTCGCTGCATTTCCAAGCGCCATTGATAAGCGTGCTGTGCGTCTTTTTTTTTTTTTGGGGGGGGGGGGGTGGTCTCTCCACTTATTACTACCGTTTTGTGCGAAACTTCTCCCGACTAGCCGAGCCTCTAACTCGCTTGACAAAGGACGAGCAACCTTTCATCTGTCCCCAAGAACCGCAGAAGACCTTCGACAACCTCATTAACCGCTTCCAAGCTACGCCTAACCTTGACCACTTTGACGAGAAGGCGGACACAGAACTTCACACCGAAGCCAGCAACGTCGGTATGGGTACAGTCTTCGTTCACTGCTAAGATGATGTTGAAAGCGTGATTGCTTAAGCAAGTCGCACATTGTACCGATCTAAGGCAATTTATTCTGCCACGTACAAGGAGTGCCTTGCTGTTATTTGGGTTGTAACGAAATTTCGCGTTTACTTGTATGGTCGCCTATTTCGAGTCACAAGCTACCACCATTCGTTTTTTTTTTGGATCGCGAGCCTTAAATACCCCTCGGGGAGGCTAGCGCGTTAGAGTGTCCGGTTTGCAGGAGTTTAAGCTTACCACCGTGTACAAGTCTGGCAACAAACACAGCGATGCGGACTGCCTGTCCCGTGCTCCTCTCCCGTACACCACTGCCGGCATAGAAGACGATCGCGCTTTTCTTGGCGCTTTAACCACGTCTGTCTTCCCTCAACGACAGAGAGGCGACGCCGAGCTGCGACCCCTCATAGAGTGCCTCGAAGGCCGCGCCTCGTCGCCGCCCCGCTTCTTCATATGCCGGCTATCATCGGCCTGCTTTCGGGGTGGCATCCTCTAGGAAAGAAACTACGACCACACGCTCCGTGCCTGCTCATGGTTCCAACGGTGCTTCGACAGGAAGTTCTGCAGGCATGCCACGACGAACTTTCTTCAGTCAACATCGGGTTCTCACGCACGTTGGTGCGGATAAGGCTGAAGTATTACTGGTCCAGGCTTGCTACAGTTGTCCAAAACTATGTTCAGAGTTGCCGTGAGTGCCAACGTCAGGAGACACCACCTGTGAAGCAAGCCGACCTCCTGAAACCCGCTGACTCGTCCAAATCTCGACATCATCATTGAGCAACAGGTATATTATAGTTGCCATTGACTATCTCAACCAGTATTTTCAGACGAAAGCCCTTCCCTGCGGCAACGCTGTGATATTTTTAAGTTTTTTATTATTAGCATTTTCTCTGTCGCGGTGGCCATGCGGTTGTTTTAACTGATAGAGGAGCGACATATACATGAGCCCCCACTCAGGAAGTTAAGCGGCTCAGCGGCTGCAGTCACCGTCGAGCCATTGCCTACCATTCTCAAACAAATGAACTGAATGAGCGGCTCAATGATCATTGCCGACATGCTTTCGAAATACGTCAATTTCCACCATAAGGACTGGGACCAGATTTTGCCTTACGTCACGTTCGCCTAGTAAAGGTACGGGCACACTGGCGGCAAAACGCTCCCAGCATGCCGCTGGAAGCAAGCCGCGCGTCGCGAAACCTGCCCCGGCGGCTGGTTGATCTGCCGTGCAGAGAATCGGTCGAGGAGCCATTTTCGGCGACTTGCCGCGTGCCGCGACGAGCGGAGACCAATCAGGAGCGCCCGGCTTGGTCACGTTAGGAGCGTCTGTGCTGCCACCTCTTGGCTCCTACCAAAGTTGCATTCCAGCGGCAGCAGCAGAGCCTCGCGCTTCTTCGGAAGTAAGGACCTCGACCGGTTTGGCATGAAAAGAGCTTTGCGCGGCGGCGCATCCCGCGCACCCCTTGCCGCCGGTACGGCCGTTCCTTTCGCGCAGCAACCTGTGCCGCCAGCGGCTTACCGCGCGTTTTTCCGCTTGTGTGTTCTTACCTCAACACTGCTCTTCAAGAGACGACGCGCTTCAAACATTCCGCTTGCCGTTTAATTCACGGTCTTGAAGCCACGCATATGTTCGACGCAGTGTTACTGCCAGATGTTGCACGTCGCTTTGACGATGGCGCTGAACAGTTCGTTCGGCACACAGAAGCCGCCCTCCAACTAGCTGGACAGTGAAGCCGCACCCAGCAAGAAAGCGATGCTCAACGCTACAACCTTCATCACTGGGCCGTGCTTTACCATCCTGTCGATTAAGTTTGGGTCTGGAGCCCGGTACGTTTGCAGGGTCGCTCTGAGAAGCTTCTGCGCCGCTACTTCGGCCCCTACGAGGTGGTGCGCAAAATTAGTGACGTTAACTACGAAATGGTTCAGCAAGAGTCTGTTCGCTCCTCCAGGCAGCAGGCAGCTTCCAAAATCGTACACGTTGCCAGGATGAAGCCCTACCACGTTTGCTCAGACGCCGTAGTGGATGGCTCCGGAAATTTCGGCCACGTGGGGTTCTTTCACGTGCACTGATATCGCACAGTACACGGGGCTCTAGAATTTCGCCTCCGCTAAAATTCGACCGCCGCGGCCGGGATCGAACCCGCGCCTTTCGGGCCGGCAGCCGAGCGCCATTACCACTAAGCCACGGCAGCGACTCGGGTGTACGTACGGAATGCTCTACAGGACTTGAATGTACAGCATAGCATTTATAGAGGTGTCCAGGCAAAATTTATGAGCCCTGTCTAGGTTCTTCGGTTGCTAACAAGGTGTAGCCTTTGACCGGCCGTGTTTTTTGAGCGGAACACAAATGATATTTTCAACCTACTTTCGCGGCTTTCCGCGTTCCCGCTCTCATCAAGTGCAGAGTAGTGCTGCAATTTTTTAAACCTAACGATTCAGTTACAGAGGAAGACGTTCATTTCAACTGTAAATATTGTTTTTAACATTTACATTTGTTAATGCACCCCTAGCTACAGCTATGATTAGATTCGATAGAGCCCCTAGGACATCTTGGCTGATAGTCGCATATCTGCTTGTTACACTCGCAGCCTTTATGCTGGCTGCGTTCATTTTATGTAAAAGTTCGTATTCTTTCTATGCGTACCCGACTGATACTCAACGTGGATGCTTTTTCATTACCGAGCAAACCAGGTAGCATTTTGCCATAATCTATCTGCTACTAGATAATGTGATTATACAGTTCTATCTTGGAGCGTTTTCAACCCCTTATGTGATCATAACAGTTATACCAGGTGCAGCCAAAACGCGGATAATATTTTAGTACTGCTTTGCGCAAAACTAAAAACATGGCAAGAATTAGTGTTTGCTTGCCTTACGGTCGCCTTCCTCGATCACATACAACGTTGCATGTACTTGAGTGTCCTACACTGGGGTTAAGCCTACGAAGGTGTTCAAGTAATCGCGGCGTGTGCTTGTAAATTTGTCTGTGTTTGTTATATTGCTACGCTACTAACTACTCTAGTGGCGCCATACAGCGGCTAAACTGCATTTCCTGACAATTGGCAAGCCTTGAGCCATCTCGGGGCTAGACGCTTCGTCTTCTTCACCTCTCGTGCTGCCTGCTGCCTCGCGCGTTCCAACGCCTTGCGCGTCTAATTAAAGCAAGTAAACCAGCCCTGCTTACGCCAACCGTTTCTCAGCGACATATTTGGTGGAGGTGCTCGGTAACGGCCCATGTACGCTGAGCTCGAGGACACCTTTGACGTCAGCTCTCAACGCGTGGCTACAACACCCGTCCACAAAGCGAGCCGCCGCCTGTGAGGCCTACAACCCGAGTTCTGCCAACTGACAGCGCCGGTAAGGGCCATGACATCCACCGCGGCTAACCAGAGAAGTCAGCACTCCGGGAGTGCCCCGCCATTTGTCCTTCACGCAACTCGATCGCCGCCACCATTCCACGTGGACAGGATCGAGGACGTCGAGGACTGGTTGGCCAGCTTTGACCGAGTGGCGGGTTTCAATGAGTGAGACGGCGAGCGCAAGCTGCGCAACGTCTACTTAGCGCTGCAGGACTCGGCCAAAACGTGGTTTGAGAACCACGAAGCTTCCTTTACCACCTGGGAGGCTTTTCGTCGAGAGCTGCTAGCGACATTTACCAGTAGCGAAAGAAAAGAGAAAGCTGAAATCGCCCGGCGCTCGAGATCACAGCAGCCGAACGAGGGCGTCGCGATGTTCATCGCGGACATGACCCGACTGTTCAATCGGGCCGACCCTGCTATGCCCGAAGTCCAGAAGGTACGCCACTTAATGCGTGGCGTAAAATTGCAGCTGTTTGCCGGACTGGTCCGTGACCCGCCACGAGCAGTGTCCGACTTCACCAAGGAGGCAATGGGTATCGAGCGCTCTTTACAGGAACGGGGCGCCCACTACGGACGTCAGGCTACTGTAGCAGCCGCTTCCCAGTCCCAGTCTACGCCTACGTCGCTGCCCGCCGAGGACATTCGGGGACTTGTAAGAAGCCTGGTGCGCGAGAAACTGGCGAAACTTCGCTTTGAAGCTCCACAGGTCAGCGTCGCTGCCGTTACGGACGTGGTCCGCGAAGAAATCCGACGAGTTGTGCAGCCACCCCCGGCTCCACACCCGGCGCCCACCGTTATGACGTACAGCGAGGCGCTACGAAGTCCCGGGCCAGCGATGCGAGCCTTTTCCCCCATCGCTCCTGTGCAATACCTGCAGGAGCCAATCGCAACAGCACCCTCCGTGCCGCAGGAGTTCAGGCCCGCCGTGAGCAAAGCGCACGTTTGGCGTACGCCAAACAATCGGCCGCTCTGTTACCACTGCGGAGAGCCCGGCCACATCCTCCGCTACTGCCCCTACCGCAGGATGGGTTTAAGGGGGTTTTCACCTGACGCACCTCGACCACGCTACGGTGAAAGACCACGGGATATCGAACAGTACTTGGCTGAAAACGTGCAATCTTCGACCTCGCAGCGACGCCAGTCCCGATCGCCATCCCCAAGGCGGTTATTTTCGCCCGGCCGCCCGTCATCCTCTGGCCAGTTCAGAGGTACGTCCCCACGTCGGGAAAACTGAAGACGGCGTCCTCCGGGGGTAGGGCTGCCGCTACTGGATCGAGCCAAGAGCCTCCACCCGACGAATCGCCGCGACGCTACGACCGACGACGACCTGACCCTACGACCTCGTCGACGCGCTGCGACCGACTGGCCTCCGCCGAAATTCCGGTATCCACCGACAACCACGACGTTACCGTACTCGTGGATACCGGCGCCGATTTTTCGGTAATGAGCAGACGGTTAGCCACGGTCTTGAGGAAGGTTCTGACCCCTTGGTCTGGGCCGCAGATCCTGACAACTGGTGGCCACGTGGTAACTCCGAGCGGTGTCTGCACTTCGCAAATCCAGATCCGCGGTGTTACTTTCCCTGGATGCTTTGCTGTGTTACCCGAGTGCTCCAAAGACCTCATACTCGGTTTGGATTTCCTTCAAGAGTACGGTGCCGTTATCAACCTCCAGGAGCTAATCGTGTCGTTTTCCACCCAAGTTCCTGTCGACGACGATACCGAGCCACGCAGGGCTAAGTTATGCGTCTGTGACGACCACGTTTTGATCCCATCAAGATCCAGCATGTTTGTTACTGTAGAGTGCGATAACAGCACCAAAATTCGTGGCATTGCTGAAACCAACATGTCGCTGCTCCTTGGTCGGCAAGTGTGTGTTGCTCGAGGAATTGTTGAACTGGACAAGAGCCGAACCGAACTCTTGGTAACCAATTTTTTGTTGTGAACCTCAGTGTTTGCCTGGCAGAACAGCTATTGCGTATTTCGAGGATCTCAGCGAATTCGCGAAACAGCACGCTTTGGCCGGAGCCCCGGCATCAGTGGAGGAACCGACCACTCCCATAAACACTGACGTGAACCCCAACCTCCCAACTAACCAGAAACGCTGCTTGGAAAGCATTATCCAGTCTTTCTGCGACTGCTTTGCCTCGACCTCCAAGGTTAGGCAGACACCGCTCACAAAGCACCGAATTATGTTTGACGCCAACCAACGGCCGTTATGTCAGCCGCCCTACCACATCTCTTCAAAGGAGCGCGATGTCATTCGCCGCCAAGTTCAAGAAATGCTCAAGGACGACGTGATACAGCCGTCGACGAGCCCGTGGGCGTCGCGTGTTGTTCTAGTGGCAAAGAAAGATGGAACCCTGCGGTTCTGCGTTGATTACAGACGTTTAAACAAAGTCACTAAAAAGTATGTTTATCCTCTCCCGCGTATTGATGACTCCCTGGACCGGCTGCGCCATGCCAAGTACTTCTCATCGCTAGATTTACGAAGCGGCTATTGGTAAAATGAGGTGGACGAACGCGACCGGGAAAAGACCGCCTTTATTACACCGGACGGTCTGTACGAATTCCGGGTGGTGCTCCCTTTCGGCCTGTGCTCGGCTCCTGCAACCTTCCAGAGGATGATGGACACCGTTCTTGCCGATCTCAAATGGCAGTCCTGTCTCGTGTACTTTTATGACGTTGTCATCTTTTCTGACACGTTCGAAGAGCACCTGAGACGCCTGCGCGCTGTGTTCGAAGCAATTAGGTCGGCCGGTCTTTCCCTGAAGCCCGAAAAGTGTCACTTCGCTTTCGAAGAATGGAAGTTTCTGGGCCACATCGTGAGCGCTAAAGGGGTTAGCCCAGACACCGATAAGACTGCTGCCGTGGCTGCTTTTCCTGTGCCCACCGATAAGCGCAGTGAGCGCCGCTTTCTGGGTCTCTGCGCTTATTATCGGCGTTTTGTGCAGAACTTCTCCCAGATCACTGAGCCCCTCACGCGACTCACGAAATATTCCGAACCATTCTTTTGGGGCCTGGAGCAACAGCAAGCCATCCTTGGACACTTCGACGAGTCATCCGACACTGAACTACACACAGACGCCAGCAACATCAGCCTCGGTGCGGTCCTTGTGCAGAGGCAGGATGGTCTCGAACGCGTAATCGCATACGCGAGCCGCACCTTGTCACGATCTGAGGCGAACTATTCCACCACCGAAAAAGAATGCCTGGCCATTGTGTAGGCAGTAACAAAATTTCGCCCGTACCTATATGGCCGCCCTTTCAGGGTCGTCAGCGACCACCACTCGCTGTGTTGGCTGGCGAACCTCAAAGATCCCTCGGGAAGGCTTGCACGCTGGAGCCTTCGACTTCAGAAATTCGATGTCACCATCGTCTATAAGTCTGGTAGGAAGCACAGTGATGCCGACTGTTTGTCTCGTGCTCCTATCGAGAACAACCGAGCTGACCCCGACGAAAATTCTGTTTTTCTTGGTGCCATCTCCAAGTCCATCCTCATTCAACACCAAAGGGACGACAGCGAACTACGGCCCCTCATTGAGTATCTAGAACGAAGCGCTCAGTCTCCCCCACGAATCTCTTCGCGCGGGCTGTCGTCGTTCTGTTTACGTGACGGCGTCCTATATAAGAAAAACAACAGTCCAACAGAAGCTGTCTATCTACTCGTCGTGCCTACGACCCTTCGCGACGAAGTCCTGCAGGCGAGCCATGATGACCCATCTTCTGGTCACCTGGGTTTTTGTCGAACTTTGACACGAATACGGCAAAAATACTACTGGCCAAGGGTTGCTGCCGTTGTGAAACGTTACGAAAGGACTTGCTGCGAGTGCCAGCGTCGCAAGACGCCGCCGACTAAGCCAGCCGGCCTACTCCAGCCTGTTGATCCGCCTCAGGTTCCTTTCAACCAAGTTTGCATGGACATACTCGGCCTATTTCCGGAGTCCTCTCTGGGTAACCGCTACATTGTGGTCGCCACCGACTACCTCAGCCGATACTGTGGGACTAAAGCTGTTCCCCGTGGTACTGCTCACGAAATTGCGAACTTTCTCATTCAAAACATTGTGCTTCGTCATGGTGCACCCACCATCGTTTTAACTGACAGGCGAACAGCGTTCACCTCGGCCCTTACGCAGGAGGTTATGCGCCTAAGCGGCAGCAGTCCCCGCAAAACAACCGCTTACCACCCTCAAACGAACGGCCTCACCGAACGGCTCAACAAGACGATCGCCGACATGATTTTTATGTATGTCGACGCGGACCACCGGAACTGGGACGCCATACTCCCTTACGTCACCTTTGCTTATAATACTGCGGTACAGGAAACGACACGCTTCACTCCATTTCGTTTAGTACATGGTCGCGAAGCCACAACCATGCTGGATGCAGTGCTGCTTCCAGCTAGCGCTACCCCCTCTGTAATGGGTGCTGCCCAGTTTGTACTTTATGCTGAGGCCGCCCGCCAACTCGCTCGACAGCGCATCCGGCACCAGCAAGTTCACGACGCTCAGCGATACAACCTCCGCCACCGAAATGTGCGTTACCTGCCCGGCGAACAAGTCTGGGTGTGGAGCCCAATCCGCATGAGGGGACGTTCTGAGAAGCTTCTACGCAGATACTTTGGCCCCTACGAGGTGCTCCGCCAGCTCAGTCAAGTTACCTATGAAGTTCTCCCCCAAGGAACCGTTCGCTCTTTTAGACGGCCGACCTCCTAAGTTGTCCACGTCGCTCGGATGAAGCCATACCACGCCCGCTAGCCCCTCGCGCGTGTCTACGCCACACGCCAGACACGTGCGACTACCCTTGTGGTCCTGCCTGCAATTGCTACCACACCGAGTCGGTGTCTTCAAGAGAGGGGGAGCAATGCTACACTACTAACTACTCTAGTGGCGCCATACAGCGGCTAAACTGCATTTCCTGACAGTTGGCAAGATTTGAGCCATCTCGGGGCTAGACGCTTCGTCTTCTTCACCTCTCATGCTGCCTGCTGCCTCACGCGTTCCAACGCCTTGCGCGTTTAATTAAAGCAAGTAAACCAGCCCTGCTTACGCCAATCGTTTCTCAGTGACAATATGTTGATTGCGCTCTTCGGTAAACGTTGTAGTCTTAAGTTTCAGCCGCAATTTTTGCTTCATAGTTTTATTTTCTCTCTAAAAATGCAGATGACGCAGAATTGGCAGAGATGTGGCTAGTAAATTATTGTATATTAATATGCATTCAGTTTATGTATCTGCGGAAATCTTTAGCGCCGAAGTTCGAATGGCTGTATTGTGGTCGGTTTAGAAGTTGTTACAGTAGGTTGTGACGATAAGCTATTGCTCAATTTTCTGTATATTGTGTAGAAGTTAATTTGCGAAGTTTGTCGACCGTACACAGCGGAAATTCTTCTGCAAAATTGTAGGTTGAAGTTGTTTGATGCCGGACGTCACAGGGCATCCCACGCTCTGTGTCAGCCAATCGTTCCTGTTCTATGTCAACCAACCAGCTAAGCAGTAAAGCGTATTCTCTATGATGGCCGGCAAGCGGCTGCGAGGTTAATGCCTGGAGTTAATTATTGGGCTTACCTACCCAAACGCTTGAGTTGAATTTTTTAGAGGGTAGAAAACTGGCACTGTTTCTTTAACGCCACCTCCAACACAGGTGCTGCAGAGCATGTGGCACATTTAGTGTATCTCGTTAAACCCCTGGCAGGAAATGAGTGCATTGCAATGAGTGGACCCATAACAGAAAGAGATTTAAGAGGTGTGATTGATTCTTCAAGGTCTCTAAAAGGCTTGGATGACATTATGTTAGAAGTCAGCCACCCTCTCATGGCAAGTCACAGATATAATTCCAAAATCCGGTGATAGATGTAAACTTGCTATTTGTGGAAGTCTAATCACCTAATACACTACCTAACTTGAGAAACGTAATCTTCAGAATAGTATGTCGCGGCAAGCTACAACTAAACACAATTGGTTTGATTTCCACATAACCCTTGAAGCGCCAAATTTTCAAATCGCAGCATAAAATTTTTCGACTCTTCTGTTACAAAGTCAGAGAAAAACAAAGAAACATTTTTGACTTAGACTTTAGCCTGATGTGAGACATTTGTTGTTTTGATTCTGCCAGGAGTCGCTGCTAAGTTAGGACACTCCGTACTGCCTCTACTTGTGGAATTCCACGAAGGAGTTCTTGCTTTTGCTAAGGCAGGACCTTATGTTGCATTTTTGCACTTCCACATTGTGTACGAAGAGTCACAGTGCTTGCAAGGTCACTTTATATCTTCGAACCGAGGCCAGTTACCCATCTGATCGTATCTTGTGTCAGTAATGGTCGAGGGTTTGGTGGTTGACCACATTTTGCACGGGCGGACTTGGCTTGTTGCCGGCCGTCCCCTTCTTTTTGCAACCTTTCCTGACTCTCGTAGCGCGTCAGGTGCATGCAAGGAAATATAAAATAATGTGAGCTAATTTGAAAGCTACAGCTAATTTGCGTGTCTCTAGAATAGAAGCCACGAGTTCAGTGCTATGAGGCTGAGTGCACGAGCAATGTTTTGTATCGATTGATGGATCTTGTCGGGATTCGGATGTACTCAGTTAGCAGGTCTGCTAGATCGACACCTCGTATTGTTTCAGTCTTCACAATTGCTGGCCGAACAACCAACACGCGTTTTTTGTTAGAAGCGGTCCACCGTTTCCCTTCATATTCGCTCAACTGCAAAATATGGCGACGCAAGCTGCACAGACTTGTAGTCAAGCCATTGCAGAGCTACCGTGTCTTCAGAGCATTATACTTTATTATCAAAAGTACCTTTTCTCCCTTCCGGAAGTATTCGCTATTGAGAGCTCTGCCTCTGATCCCATTGCTGCCAATGGTGCGTCAGGGGTTTATTCCTTTTTTCTTAAAAGCTTTGATCAACTCGATTGAGTAGAACCAGTTGTCAAATGTTACTTTGAAGTTCTTGTCATATGTAGGCCTTCGCACAATGCCATGAAAGTGTTTCCTGAGAAACCTAAATTGTAGTCCTGACTTTTTTTAGCTTGTATGCACCAGCGTGCACTCAAAATCCGAGCAGGATCCCAGAAATTCTGGCGAGCAAAAAAAGTTTGATGCCCCTTTTATGGGGTTAGCACTTCATGCTCTGGCGCAAGCTTGACCTTCTTTTGAATGAGGCAATTTCCTCATTCACGCTATTTGCTTCCTCTGCGGAAAATGCTAAGCATTTTTCTTGGAGAGTATTCAAAAATGGGCGCGCCTTAAAAAGAACGTAAAAGTTCTGATCGTCTCTTGGCAACATCTTCATGTTGTCGGCCACGGGAAAACATCTCCTCAAGAGCTTGCATCTGCTTCTGAAAGTAGTTTCAGATACAGGAGTGAAATGAAGCTTTTCCGACCAATATACCTAATAGTGGGGAAATGTGATCAGTCCAGTTAGTAGAAGCATGCCTACAAACTGCTCCATCTCATCCCCGTCGGTCTTGATTGATTTATTGCTTTTCAGTACAGCGCACATTTTGTGTCCTCTGCCAGGTCGTCAAACTTCTGCACATAAAAGAACTGCCTGAAGCATTGAAATGGAGTCATTACTTCTGACGGTGAATGTGGAACAGAATCTTTTCAGGGAACGTCAGTATCCTGCATGGTCGCTTTTTGCCACTAAAACGTCCTCTTCATTTGCTTTTTGGGGGCAGCAATTTTTGAATTGTTGACTGGTGTGCACTGCCGCAATGATTTTTGTTGTGCGACGGAGCATCGGTACTATCCAGGCCGCCCTCTTCTCTACTTTCTGAGCTCTCGCGTTCGAAGTCCAATTCTGATGTGTGAGGGACACCATGCGATGACACGTCGTCAATTTCGAGTCCCGAAAGGTGTGGATCCTCATCATCGTCATCGATTGCGTCGGCCGAGGAAATGCCCACGGTGGTATGTCCTCGCAACTTAACAAGACGCCTAAATTGCGACCGCCCATAGAACGTTCCAGGATCTACGATTGTGGGACAATGATTCCTGCCGGAATCAAAACATTAGAGAGGCTGCGCGGAGGCATTCCTTCCCTTCAGAGGGTACAAACTGAGTGCATGCATAAATAAAAGCACTAAAAAAAAAACAATTTCCTGAAAGCTCAGAAATATCACTTACTCTATACGCCACTGCACGAAGTTATTGCGGAAGAGCCCTCTCGAGAGGCAGCAGCGATGGGCACACAAATTTAATTTGGCGGGAATAGAGCAGCTCTCGACCTCCAAATTACAGGTGAGAAGACTAAGTGCCCTCCTCGAGAAATCGGTTCCAAGTGTCACTTTCGTTTTCGCTTTGTGCGTGAGACAGTGCAGCCAGCCAGTGTATTGTGATTTTTACATAAATCATTGGCCGTGAAAGGGCTTAGGCATGTGGCTACAGAGGTTATTCAGTGAGAATAATACAAATGCGGCTTGTACACTCCCTGCAGTTCAGCTTTCTAGTTCTAAAGAACAAAGCTTGAAGTACACTTCGCAAAAGCGTTTCATGGTTTCATGCTAGCATTTGGAACTGTTTTTCTTTTCTGTGGAAACCGCGAAAGTGTGGTAACTTGTTTGTATCTAATGCACGTTTATCACAGCGACTCGTTCAATCAATAATTTATTTATTCCTCACAAAAAGATTAGCGGAGGACGAGGAGGGCTCGAAGAAAAAGTGGAAGTTTCCACTTGACGAGCTTCGAGCCCCCTATTTACAAGGCATATACAGTGGAAGATTAAGAAACATACATCTTTATACATTAGAAAGTTTAAAAGTCAGTACGTATAATATGCAATACAAAAATAATATACTCATTTTTGAGCCACAAATAAAGATCAGTATGTACAAGGAAGGCAGCCACGGTAACACACGACTTCTACAAGAGAATTTCTAAAATACATAAAGCAATTTCATACACGCTCACTGTCGCGTTACAAAGGACTTAAGCATATTGTTGGTAATGGTGCTTAAGTTAATTCCTTGACAATGAAGGTGGGTTAGTAGGGTCAGTAGGGCATGACGGAGCATTTGTTCAGATAGTCTTTAGCGTAAGGAATTTTTCAAATTAGATTAGTGCGTGTATTGTAGTGGCGTGTTTGAGGGGTCAAGTTAGCAAGTGTACGGAGAATTTCAAGCGACTCATGCTTATATCGCTTTGCAATGTAGAATGAGTACATATGATGGATGGAAAGAATGTCAAATTTAGTGAAAAGTTTGGATGTATGTTCACGATAAGGAAAATTTGCTATGCTGCGGATCGCTCTTTTCTGTAGGACATGTGTGCGATTTAAATTACCAAGTGTTGTTTTACCCCACACTAAGAGACAGTAGTTAACGTGTGAAAGGAAAAGTGAATTGTAAATGTGTAATTTAACGGCCGTTGGTAAGTACGATTTATATTTAGTTATGACCCCAGCAGCTTTTGCTATCTGTGTGGTAACGTGGTCAACGTGCGTGTCCCAGGACATATTTTTGTGAAAGTGGACACCAAGACATTTTTGACAGAATCTACGATTTCTACATCTGCGTCGCCTAAAGTGAACGTCATCTCTGGAGCGCTGGCTGCTTGTCTGGTAGTGAAAATAATTGCCTTTGTTTTATTAGCATTAATCTGTAAAGAGTTTATTTCGCTCCAGGTGGTCAGTTTTTCCAGAGTGTTGTTTATTTCGGATTGAAGAGAATGATAGGAACGACTGCGAAAAAATATTGTCGTGTCGTCTGCATATGTTACGTATTCTCCGTTGCTACTAATGCACGTTATATCATTTATGTACAAGTTAAATAATAGGGGACCAAGTATGCTGCCTTGGGGGACACCTGCTTTTATTGGATGGCAAGTGGATAGAATTTCCTGTATGGAAACACACTGCATTCTGTTTTCGAGGTAAGACTAAGAGGTCGAGAGGTATTCCAAGTATTTCATATACTTCCAGTTTTTTAACAAAGTAACATGGTTTATGCTGTCGAATGCCTTCGAAAAGTCTCTTTATACACCTGCGATTACATATTTTTCTTCGATTGCTTTCAAAATTTTTTCTTTTTGTGCCAAAAGAGCATATTCTGTGGAAATTCCTTTTCTAAAGCCAAACTGAGTGGGATTAATTAAATTATGTTTAGTTGCAAACTTGGTAATTCGTACGTGGATGAGTTTTTCTAGACCTTTCGAGAAGACTGGCAGGATGGAAATTGGCCGATAGTTTGTGAGATTATTTTTGTCCCCTTTTTTAAATATAGCGACTACCTTAGCGATTTGCATCTTCCTGGGGAAAATGCCTGTTGAGAGGCAAATATTGTACAAGTATGTGAGCGGCGACAAAATGAGGTCTAGTGCATATTTTACTGGTTTGATCTGGATATTATCAATATCACAAGCAAAGCTGTTTTTCAGTGAATGGTACACAGCACAGACCTCAGTCTCGCTTGTAGGGTCAATGTAAAGACTTTGTGGATTTCTAATCATTCCATTTATTGCCTCCGAGGAATGTGTGCTGGTGACCAAGTTTACAAAAAAAGGTATTAAATTCCTCTGCTAGCATCGCTCCCTTAATGACTTTATTGTTTAATATGATTTCATTAATATTTTCCTTTACGGGAACTCTATTTAGCAGCACATTAATTTTTTTCCATATATGTTCAGCTTTTGGGGCATTACCAACTTCAAAGTAGTTACATAAATAAACCTGTTTTGCCTTTCGCAGCTTAGCATTAGTTTTGTTTCTATGCCTTTTAAAAATTTCCCAGTCTTTCAGATTGCGAGTGTTTAAGAACCTAGTAAATAGCCTTTCTTTTTTTCTTATTAGTTTCAAACAATCGTTATCGATCCAAGGTTTTCGAATTTTTCTTCTTTTTTCATGTTTTCATTGGAAATGAACTTGAGTATGCATCAATAAACAATCTCAAAAATAGTTCATAAGCACCATCGGCGCTCGGGGAGCTATACACTGGTTCCCAGTTTACCGCAGAAAGGTTTGTGCGAAATGTGTTCAAACTTTTTTTATTAATTTCTTGAAATGCTTTAATTACACTGGCTCCGTCCGCATGTTTCCTTAGCGCATTTTTAGCGAGTAAGAAAATAGGCAAGTGGTCACTTATGCTGGACGTGATAACGCCACCAAAAACTTCGTGTTCAGGTATGTTTGTGACAAAGACATCCAATAAGGTGCACGACGTTGTTGTTATGCGTGTAGCGTCTTTGATCACATTGTGACAGGAGTGTGATAGGAGTAAGGTTTGTAAGCACTGCCGAGTGTTGGATTTAGTCATCAGATCAATATTGAAATCACCACCCAAAAACAATTTGAGGTTGTTATTGCTTGCATAGTTAAGGATGCCTTCAAGGTGACGAAGAAAAGAGAACTACTCCATTAGGAGGACGATACATGACAACTATAAGATACTTTTGACTTATTGCAGTAAGGCACTCTACATCATCGGAAACAATAGAAAACTGATCAAGCACGTCACACTCGATACATTTTTTAAGTGCAACAACAGACCGCCACCACCTTTCCGAGTTCGATTCAGACAAAATGTATTGTACCTGTCATCAGTGATATTATCACACTCTGAATGAAGGCAAGTTTCTGTAAGCATTATTACCTCAAAATCGAAGTTAAATTTTTCTAGTAGAATACTAAGAAAATCTTGGTTATTGCGCACTGATCTTATATTCAGGTGAAAGCACTTAATTCCATTTATGTTCTCAGAGGCAGCAATGTGATTTACTTCATGAGGTTCCATCGCCATTCCTGATGACGGCAACAATCTAGGCTGCATATTGATGCGGTCACACTATCTTTTCAACATCTTGCTCATTTCTGATGTGGATTACTGTTGCCGCTTTTTCTTGGCGGGCGAAAATCTTTCCGTCCCTTGCCCACACGAATATCCAACCACAGGCTTTCTTTTTTTCGACAGCTTTAAACATTAGCTTCTTCAGCACCGGGCAAAGATGTTCATTTACATATATGGGGTTTTCATCTGACCACCCATTGTCAGTAGTGGAAAGCCTAATCTTTCTTGCCCTCTGGAGCACTGAGTAACGTTTTGATCGGTGCTTGAATTGCACGATTATGTTAGGAACTGCATTTTCATTTCGAGATTTAACCCTGTGGCAGACTTCAATGTCATTTGCAGTCACGGGCTCATTCAAAGCAGTGCCAATGTGACCTAGTATTGTGACAATATTCTCATCTTTTTTTTCCTTAATCCCTTAAATTTCCAAGTTGCGGTTTCGAGAGTACTGTTCACTTGTGAGGATTCTGGTCTCATGGTCATCAAGTTGTTTCTTTGCATTTCGGTACTCACTTTTCAAAGCATCGTTTTCTTTCTTCAGTGCTTTATTTTCCTTCTCTTGCAGCTTATTTTGTTTTTTCGTCTGCTCATACTGTTCATTTAAAAATTCAAGGCTCTTTTTCACTTCTTGCAGCTCCGTTTCCAGCTGCTGCTCAATCTGTCCTTTGAATTCCTTCATTTCTTTCTCAAACTGCTCTTTGAAATCGCGTAGCTCGCTATTCATGTTATCAAGCTCTCACGCACAAACACACAGAACAATCAATATTGGCAGCAGTAAGACAGCAGTTTTGAGAAGAAGAAAAAAAAAGAAAAAACACAGTTTCCAACCTGTGACAACAAGAAGAGGTGCGTCACCCGGTGCGTTCTTCGCTCTCCCTTGCTGCCAAGTGGCCCTGTCCGTGAGAGCGTCCCGTATTTGTAGGCCAAGCCCCTGGTGGTGTTGCAGTGCCGTGACGTCAGCGAAGGCTGATATCACGATTCCGGGCGCAGCCACGTGGAGCCGTGCGCAGATGCAGATCAGCTAGATCCTGGGGCCTTTATCTGTGACAACAAGAAGAGGTGCGTCAAGCGGTGCGTTCTTCGCTGTCCCCTGCTGCCAAGTCTCGAGTGGAAAGCGTTACCGTACAACACATTCCACCGCCCTTTATCGCGTACCTGCGTAGAGAGTAAAAGCGTAAACATATGCCGCGAGCATTCATTGCGATTTAGGCAGAGGCTTGTTTCTCGTGTTCTTTGAAACAAAGCTTCTGCTAGCACGTGACTGTGCCGTGTAGATAATGATGATGACGTCCTCAGTCTTAATGACACATACCGACGGCGGGGCATTGACCAGGGTGCATTGCTGATACAAACGTACACATGGGCAAGTAGTGGGAAAATTAGAAAATTTTGTGACCAAAACTCGAATTTGCATTAAAAATGAAGATAAAAAGGGAAATGAGAAAGCTGTGAATTCACATTCTAGCAGAGTAATCTACCTGATGCAATTATATATCCGAGAATAAAATCGCAAGCTGGTTTCAACACATCTCCTTTGGCGCTTGCCCCGAAGTAAAAGAGGATCCGAATAGATAGAGCTAGCCCCAGTCTAGCGAGGGTGATCTCCAAGTAAATTCTACGGAGAGTAGCGAACCGCCGGCAAAAGAGAAAAAAGTGAACTATTGACTCAGTTTCACCACAAGTCTCACTGAGGTTGGTTAGGAATAACCGCGTTCGACATAGAGATTTTGTCGCGGTATTTTGCAGCGCAGTAGGGTCATGGACACCTCACGTTTCCTTGAACTGCACATTCGCGTACTCAAGGAAATGCCAGGTGTTGAAAATCCGCTACAGCAAGGAGAGGCTACTCGCGCCTCGCTCCTCGCGCTAGCTTCTTCGTAAGGTAGATGCGTGGGTCCCAACAAAACTCCGCCAATCACCTTTTAACGCAATCGGGCTTGAAACGCCGTCAACGCCTTGAAACGCATGTAACCAAGCTCACCTACCGAGTAGTGGCTCCTGCTTTTAAAATAAAATCGGCATGTGGTGTGAAATACAGTTTAGAAGGAGTGAGCACACGGGCAGAATCCCCGCTAAAAATCCGCAGCACAAATATGTGTTTGATAGCTCTAACGCGAAAACATATTGCAGCACGTCGTAAAGAGAAAAATTGGTCTAGAAGGGAAACATTCTCTCTTCATGTGCTGAGAAACGCAGTATGTCTTCAGCTTTATACCTAAAGCCATGTTTATAAACAGCAAAAGACAAATCATCTTTCGCAAACTAAGGCCAAGATTTTCAATGACGTTCGCAAATAACGTCAGCCCGCCCTGAGGGTGCATTTCACATGCGAGGGCGACGCTAATGGGAACAATACAAATTCTCAAGTGCGCCTCGATCACGCTGACTGCAGACGTCATGGTTGAGTGTTAGAGCATGTTGGCTACTGCTCAAGCGAGAAAAACTGTATTTTTTTTTTGAAAGATAGAACAGTTCTTTGAAATTTTTCAACTGAACCATAGGGTCTAAAACTCACTTGCGAAATTAGTTTTTCTGTCTGTCTGTCTGAGAAGGACATAAAAGTTCATGGATTCGCAGCCCTTCCCAATGTTGGGTGGGGCTCTGTGTAGTTTTGAAATGATTGTTTTCGTTAGATTCAACTACGCGCCAGTTCGAGGAACGCGAGTAAAAATATGCAGATATATCTCCGATCGAATATTTCATTTCAAGATGAGCTTAAAGCCATTCGCTACGAAACAGGTGTGTGGTCTCTACTTAGGTGTAACTGTCTGCAGATTTTAACGTGATAGCGTTAGGAGCCCCGTGTCGCAAAAAAGCCGGTATAAATTTGGTGTCGGCGGCGTTGGCCGTGAGCGAAAAATTCCAGAACCATTAATAAATAAAACCGAGTAGGGAAGTTGTCGAGTTGGGGAATCGAACCAGGGCCTCCGGAGTGCGAGACTAGCACTATAGCCAGTCCGCCACGCCTGCTTTTTTTCTTTATTGCCGATTTTGATACGTAAACAAAATTGCAAAAAGAATAAAAACACCTGAGCCCAATTCGGCCGATACACGAGCGTTTAAAATCTTTTCAATACAGCCAAGTCATCTAGTACAGAGAGCTGTTCAGCTCGTGCCCGGTACACTTCTCTCAGGCACACGACACTTGCAATAAAGTTTTCTCGCACAGAATGCACGTTTAAATCGGCATGCCGCACCTGCATTCTGTTTTTCCACAATCTGTGGAGGCTTAGCAGCATGATTAAGTCATAGGGCACTCCTGTTTCATTTTGAATTGGCAAAAATCTTATACCGTAAGGGTACAGGGGAAGATCTTTTTTAATAGTTCTTTGGAGGACGTCCCAGTGAAAGATTGAGTCCCAACACTCCTGGAATACGTGCTCTATCGTCTCGGGCTTCATGCATAGATACAGTTAGTTGTCCAGGGGACGAAAATCCCCTTTTAGTTCAGCCATGTTTTAACAGGCCGCGTATTTGAATGTAATTTGTAGAAAAACGTTTTCTTAGATGGATTAACTGGCATTCTTTTGACTCGTTTTAAAACATCCTGCCCTGGATGCCCACGGTGCAGGCTTCGGTAAAGAGGAATTGGCATCATTACATCCACTAAGGCCTTATACAACTTTTTCTTTGAAACTTTACACAAGTAGTCAAGAGAAAACCACACTTGGAGAAGCCTGAACGAGAGTACAACCTCTCTCATGTACCCCACGACGGAACCACGCATATTCTCACTCGAAGACACCACAATTTCAGGAAGCAGCCTCTGCAATCGCAGCTGAACAACAGTCCGCAAAAATCTTTCCGACTGGCCACGGAGGAACATGAATCGTGATTCAACCTGGAGTAAAACAAATGAACGAGACCAAGGCCACCACCTTTGACAGAAATAAACAAAATGGTGCGACTGGTTCGCTCCCATGTCGACGCCCATACAAAAAACAGCAAAGACGCTGTGAATTCTTTGAATATTGGCTCGGGATGCACTCAACCCGTTCATTAGGCACCATATCTTTGACACAAGAAAAATGTTACAGACAGAGGCGCACAAATACATCGACAGCTGCCTCCCTTGCCACGAGTCTGCCTTCTCCTTCGCCATTGACGCTTCATTGTTCCAGCTACCACTGGGATCCTGATAACATTCCAGAGGCATGTCAAGATAGCGCGTTGGCAGTTTTGACCACTGCAATTGACAGAAGTTTTCCGGGGCATCATTCCAACTACCGTGCCAAAACCCACAGCTCTTGTCTCAGTTTATGAGGCAGCCAGTTTGTTGACAGTACTTTTCGACTAGGTTGGTAACTTCAGTAACGCTGTCCTTGTTTGAGCAAAAAAATGGCAATATCATCTGCGTAGGCGAGGACTTTCGTATGGGATGATTGCAGTTGAAAGCCCAAAATAAGATTACTGTTAATTATGGCCAAGCGGAATGGCTCTATATAAGTCGCGAACAGTAGGGGCGAAAGGGGACATCCCTGCCTCACTGAAGAATGCACTTCTAGTCGGTTTGTAAACTCGCTCTTTACAATTACTCGTGTGCTGCAGTTCGCATAGGCCATTCTCACGCCTTCCGCTGCAACGCGCCTCACGTTCAAATGATCAAGATTAGAAAAAAGAACGTCATGTAAAACACGATCGAAGGCCTTCGCAAGGTCCAGCTGAATGATTGTAATGCGCTCCCCAAGGGCGTCACAACATTCCAGTATGCTACGTGCGAGGTGTATATTTTTCGCGATACTGCGTCCTTTGGTGGCACAGGTCTGGTGTGATCCAACCAATGTTTTGGTTACGCCCTGTAATCTCTTTGATAAAAGACATAACTTCACCAGCAAAAGAACGGGACACCAGGAGAAGAAGAAGACAGGACAACGCTGGACTGACAACTGAAGTTTAATCGAGAAACGTCCTGGGTCACCAAACGACGCATGCGTATCAGCCTCACAAAAACCCCTAAAAGACATAAAACCTATGTGGCGAATCATCTAGGAGAGGATGCACGCACCATAATTGACCAACAAAAAACAAACAAAAAGCACAAAAGCACAAAAAACACATAATTTGCCTGTCAACCTTGCACTCGTACACTTTTGCTCAGGAATCTAAATTCCTTGTCAGTGAGATATAAAGACGGTGCACTGACGCATGTGTCACTGCCTTGCAACCTAATATGGTAGGCCTCCAGGATTTCCCTCTCCTCCCTGTTTTTTCCTTTTCCGATGACTGACTTGTTGTTAAAAGCTGGAACGCAGTCTTTGCAACTCCTGCAGGGACGTGGGAGATTATTCTGATCAGATAAATTTCTCAGGGAATTGTTATGTTCTCGTGCCCGGTCATTAACGCATCTGCCAGTTTGGCCCGTGTACACTCTACCACATGATAGGGGTAACTTGTAAACGACACGAGTCGAACAAGCAACGAACTTGTTAGCATGCTTCACAGTGCAGCTCTTGGGCTTCCTCCCCTCACTGGCCATCGCGATACGTGAACATAAACCAGACAGCTTACACGGTGCAGAGAAACCTGCCGTCACGCCGTGCCGTTGTGCCACTTTCTTCAGGTTATGCGAAACACCGTGAAGATAGGGCACCACTTCAACTTTCTTCCCCTCCATTCTTTCATTCCCGGAATCACGTTTGTTCTGGTTTTTTATCTTCTGCAGCATCGACTCACCAACTGCAGTCAGCACGTCAGCCGGAAAACCTGCGTCACCAAGGCGGCGGATTTGCTGGTAGAAGCAGTCAGTCACAGCATGTGTGCAGCTCTTCTGCAAGGCATTCCTTAGGCAAAGGCTAGCTATGGCTCTTTTAATCAGTTTAGAGTGCGATGAACCATATGGCAATAGCGCTTTCTTAGTTCTAGGTGAGTAGCTCCAGCAGATATGGCCTTCGTTAAAGGTTAGCATTAAGTCTAGGAACCGAATGGCATTGTCACTGGGCACTTCGTGGGTAAAATTCAGTGCATTGGCACAGTCATGAAAAACACTCAGCACATTGCTGACAACGTTTGTAAGCGAGTCACCAGGTTCAAGCTTAAGAACAATTAAAAAAATCATCAACATATCTGAACACACGAAGAACGTGGCCGTCATTTAGGCTGCGTCGAAGACAGTTGTCAAACCTAGCCAAAAAAATTTGGCACAAAACCGGAGCTACACTAGCACCAATGCAAATGCCATTCTTTTGCACGTACTTTTTCCCTTGAAATTCAACAATAGTGGACGACAGGTAAAACACCAAGAGCTCAATGAAAGAGTCCACATTCAGACCACATGTATTCTGGAACGCAATGGCACCAGACTGTTCGATGAGCTCGCGCACCGTACACAAGAGATCAGCGTGGGGTATGGAGTAGAATAAGTCTTCTATGTCGACTGAGAACGCAGAGGTGGCACCAGGAATACCTTCCTTCAGTTCCTCAACTACACTAGCGGAGTTTCGAACGACATATGGCTCATCCACCGGCAGCGTGTTCAACTGGCGCTGCAGAAATTTTCCCACCAGCTTCTGCCAGGAACCTTCCTCAGTTACGATAGCCCTGAACGGCTAATCTGGCTTGTGAGTTTTGACTGAAAAGAACACCTCAAGCCTATCTCGCTCCGCTTTGTTGGCCGCCTTCTCCAACCATGGGAGGTTGAAATCCTTGAGCAGTTCTGAGGCTTTCCGTCTCAGGCGTGGAAGTCTTTCCTTTGTTGGGACGAAGTTCTTTGACATCGCATCAGCCGCTTTTTGAGCAAAAGCACCTCTGGGCAGCACGACAAACCTACCCTCTTTGTCAGATAACAGTAGGCTAAGATCATTGTCAACAAAGTGTTTGACCACCTTGTCCATTTGTCGCTTCCCGCCCCTCCCAGACGCCGGCTCATATTTTAGAAGGCAGTCAACCGCTTACGAGAGGCATCTCGACTTTTCTTCGGTGGGAGCCTTATCCGCAATTCTTCGAGCACACGCCAACAGCTCTTGACTAGAAACCCGAGGGGGTAAGCCAAATTTTGGGCCGTTCTGCAGAAAAGCCTCCATGTCCTGCGGAACTTTGACGCCGTCAAGGTACGTCACGGAGTCATTCCGCTAGGAGGTACCCGACATTTTCCTCTCCTTTCTTGGTAGCCGCGGTCTCAGGTAGTTCCAGTACCACTCGGTAAGTTGACCCACCAAACGGCGGTGTTCTTGTAGACGTCGTGTACCCAACGGAAGTCATCTGGTTATCTGGGCACAACACGCGTAGCCAGTCACCTAAAAAACGCACTTGCCTCCAGCACTCCGCCTTCAAGATCTTGCACATCCGCTTCCAGTGGCCTGTTGAGGGGGCAAGAATCCCAACTGCTGCGGTGACTTCAGGCGGGCATAAGCCGTTCTTGATGCAGTAGGACAGGTAACGGCCTCGGCACGTCGTGAGCGCGATGAGGCTGACACACATGGAAATTTGGCAACCGGAAGACCCAACATATAGAAAGTTGCCCACTGAAGAAGAAATAAACTGTAACAAGGTAACCATGTGGGCTAGTTGGTGTGTATCAGACATAACTTCACCAGCGAAAGAACGGGACACCAGGAGAAGAAGAAGACAGGACAACGCTGGACTGACAACTGAAGTTAATCGAGAAACGTCCTGGGTCACCAAACGACGCATGCGTATCAGGCTCACAAAAACCCCTAAAAGACAAAAAACCTATGTGGCGAATCACCTAGGAGAGGATGCACGCACCATAATTGGACAAACAAAAAACAAACAAAAAGCACAAAAGCACAAAAAACACATAATTTGCCTGTCAACCTTGCACTCGTACACTTTTGCTCAGGAATCTAAATTCCTTGTCAGTGAGATATAAAGACGGTGCACTGACGCATGTGTCACTGCCTTGCAACCTAATATGGTAGGCCTCCAGGATTTCCCTCTCCTCCCTGTTTTTTCCTTTTCCGATGACTGACATGTTGTTAAAAGCTGGAACGCAGTCTTTGCAACTCCTGCAGTGACGTGGGAGATTATTCTGATCAGATAAATTTCTCAGGGAATTGTTATGTTCTCGTGCCCGGTCATTAACGCATCTGCCAGTTTGGCCCGTGTACACTCTACCACATGATAGGGGTAACTTGTAAACGACACGAGTCGAACAAGCAACGAACTTGTTAGCATGCTTCACAGTGCAGCTCTTGGGCTTCCTCCCCTCACTGCCATCGCGATACGTGAACATAAACCAGACAGCGTACAGGGTGCAGAGAAAACTGCCGTCACGCCGTGCCGTTGTGCCACTTTCTTCAGGTTATGCGAAACACAGTGAAGATAGGGCACCACTTCAACTTTCTTCCCCTCCATTCTCCCATTCCCGGAATCACGTTTGTTCTGGTTTTTTATCTTCTGCAGCATCGACTCACCAACTGCAGTCAGCACGTCAGCCGGAAAACCGCTGGTGAAGTTATGTCTGATACACACCAACTAGCACACATGGTTACCTTGTTACAGTTTATTTCTTTGATAAAACTTTCATATATATTTTGTAATCTGCATTGGTGAGGCTTATCGGCCGATAAGATCCCACCAATAAGCGCTTCTCCGGATCGTCTATTTTGGGTATCAGGACAATGTGTGAAGTAATAAAAGACAGCGGATCTTTTTTCCGCTCGTACGCCTCCGCGAGCACATTTAGCAGAGAGGAAGCTACCATGCATTTGAATTCTTTGTAGAAATTGGCGCATAGTCCATCTGGGCCAGGTGCTTTTCCGCTTTGCAATTCATCTATTGCGGATTCAATTTCTCCGACATCAAGGCATTTCAAGGCGCACCTTCACTTCATCCTCGAGTCTTGGCAATAGGGGCAAAAAATGAACCAGAAATCCTTCATTCATCTCACGCTTATGACTGAGAAGACCGTTGAAGTGGTTCGTTATAACCTTCAGGATAACTTTATTATCGCTAGAAACTTCAGCCCCGTGCCTTATCTGCGTGATTTCTTTCTGGAGAATGTACCGTTTTTCGTCGGACAATGCTCGTTTAGTCGGCGTTTCACCGGTCCACAATTTTTCGGACCTAGAGCGAATGACGGCTGCTTTGTATCTGTCTGTACCCATTTGTTCAAGTTGGCTTTTTACTACCCTCAATTCTTTCAAGAAATGGCCGGGCTCACAACATTCCATGCAGGTCAGGAATTTTATCTGCTCATTCAATTGAGTTTCCTTTTCCTTCTCTTTATGCCTATTAAGACAACTCTTTTTCATTGCTTTACGTTCCACCCATTCCTTGAAATCTTCCCACTGAACAGCCATGCTGTCAGGCTGTGTCTCTAGCAGTCTGTGCAGTTCGTTTGTAGTTTCATTCATGAAATCTTTGTCTTCCACCAGCTTAGCATTATATTTCCACAAGTGCCAGTTAAAGGACGTATGTTTTTTTTTTGGTGCCAAAGATTGAGATTACGAGCCAGTGGTCACTGAATGCAACAGGTTGAACTTCATACTTCATGCAGAGTTGCACGAGTTCCGTAGATACATCCAGCCTATCCAACCTAGCATGACTGTCTCGCTGGAAGTGCGTATATTGAGGGCTATTACTGTAGGTAAACATTTCACCAATGTCTTCTAAACAATGGTCGCGTACAATACTATTCAATAATTGAGCACTTTTTTCGCGCACCGGGCAAGCGCTTCATACGGTCCGCCGCTACACAAACACAGTTGAAATCACCCAACACCGGCAGGGTTCTCTCACAAACAAAATAATATTCAAGACGATTGAAGACTCTCTTGGCGTTCGGATTCTACGTTTGGTGCATACACGCAGATAACTCGCCAACACAGATTAGAAAAAGGGAAATCAACGACAAGACATCCACTGGTGCAAGTGAAAACGGACTCTACAATAATTCCTAGATTGTTGCGCATAATAATAGCGCACCCGCCCGAGGTGCCAACAGAATGACAAACACTGAAGACTGGACTAAGGTGGGACATCCATACGATCAGTAGCTTCCTCACTTTCTGCTTTCGTCTCCTGGACAGCCACTATGTCAAGCACGTTGTCAGCAAGGAGGCGATTCAGCTGACATTGGCGCCTCCTTGCACAAAGACCTCTGACGTTCAAAGTAGCTACACGCAGAGCTGTATCTAGTTTCGTCACAATGCACTTGGAATGAAAGGCCTTTGACATGCAGTGCCCATTCTACAAAATTGTGAAACATTTTTTAAACTCACAGTGTGCAGTGTACATAGTCGCTGATACAGGAATCCGAGTGCTGGCTTAGGGAAACCACACGAATGTCTCTCGCCATTTTTTACGGACCAAGGCACACTGTCTGCTGGGTACTTCCCACGACAACAAAGGAAAAAAACAACAACAAAACACGAAACACGAAACCTCGTTGGGCAGCTACGGAGACGGTTTCTCCACCTACCGGGATTTGGCAGAGAAGTTCGGCCGGGGCTTCAGCGTCGAGCGTCTCGTCCCCGCTGTTTTAGGCGGCGGCTCATCACCACGCACACAAGGCTGCGGCTTCTCACCGACGCTCTCCTCATGGGAGCGTTTCCCAGCTGATAGACCAGCAGCTTCCTGGCTGACGTCCATGGCATCGGTGTGGTTGGCCTCTACACTCTCCTGAGATTCGACCGCGACTTTCGTCGCGTTTTCCGCCTTGTAATCACTTTCTTGCTGAGGTTCAAGACCCGCATCTTTACTAAGCTTGACAGCACTGGTCGTCGTCGCACTCTTTTTTGGTAGAAGCATCAGCGAAGGTGCCTTTTGAGCCAAAACTTGGCCAGTTGACCTGGCTGCCTCCTCTGCATCCGCCTCGTCCATCAGCAACTCAGTTGAGTCTTCACTGTTCCCGAGGCCAGCAATGCTCGGGTAAGTACGACCACACTGACCGTCTTCATGCCCGAACCGTCGGCAGGCACCGCACCGAGGGACCCGACACTCTTTGCGGACATGGCCTGTACCTCGACAGCGGAGGCACAACGGAGGCGTGCCCGGTACGACAACCAGCGCAAACTCCCCTCCGACGTTGAGCTGATGCGGCAAGTCGTTAAGCTTCACGCCAGCTTTCAACTTCAGTGTGATGAGTCTGGTGGTTGAGCCCTTCTCCAACACGCCGTGTACTCGCCAGCGCTCACGGGGCACTTCAGAGACTTTTCCGTACGGCGCGAAGGCGACACGCACCTCCTCGTCAGGCACGTTGTAAAGCATCCAATGCAGCTTCAGACGCAGGTCCTGGTTTGCGGGGTCAATAACCAGGCAGTGCCGTTCTTTCACACGCAGTTCACCGATGCCGGCAATCTTCTTCACTGTTTCGGGTTCCTTGAATGTGACGGCTCAGACATGGCTCATGCGATACGCCCCCAGGGCGATAACGTCCGGGAGCAACGAATGCTGAGCTAACGCGTCCCGGAAATCTTCCACGCTATACGGCCGGGCCGTGATATCCGCGTGCAAAAAAACTATTTAAAACGTAACGCCCTGTAGGCAGCCCTGGTGAAACAACCTGATACATAGTACTTTCTTGTTCAGAAGACCTGTTTCCGTGGCCAGGCATGGCCGCTGTAGCTGCTCCAACGGAGCCCGTCATCGCACGTCTGTCACGCTCGGTGGCCGGAAGTCGAATCAGTCCGTCACGCCTACTCGATGGTTTGGAATGAACAAAGACGCGTCTTGTGTATACGGGGTTGTCATAGAAGGGTGCTTTAGAGGTATGTTCTTTGGTGTATATTAGTAATTATGAGCATGGAAATTACAGAGGTTAAAGTTAAGCGAGTAGCAAAGTACGTTTCCGCTACTTTTCCCCTTTGTTTGGCGCGCCCGTAGGCCCATTAGCCGGCGCCCAATAAAACCACTCTTTCCTCCTCCTCGAAATGTACGCCATTGCCCCAACAGATAGCGCGCGACGGTGGTGGTGGTGGTGGTGAAAAGCCTTGATTGAATAAAAGAGGTGAAGCTCTTTAATGCGCGACGGCATCTCCTCACGCTCGTCTCGTTCGGGCGCAGTGGAGCCGTGCGGGCACGCAGGAATCACGCGGTGAACAGCGCCGCGCACATCCAAGGCGCGTTCACCAGGAAGCTTGCGGCTTGCTGCCGGTTCGTTCAGCGCGGAAGCCATGCTGGCGTTCGTGGCATCGGGTTTGTCGAGAACGATGTGCCGACGAACCACGAGTGCAACTTGAGCCCCGAGCGTTTCGGCGGTATGAGGACTCCCAGGGATCTATGAATGTAGAGAATGACCTTCTGCTTACATAGAAATTAACCCATTACGCTATCGCGCCATACCATAAGGCGATCGCGGCATAAGGCGGAGCTTGAGTGTCTTTTCCAATTTGTTTTTGTTTAGGATTGTCTCAAAATTTTCTCTTTGATATTTTGCAGGCTAGCAAATCGTGGATGAGAGCGTTTACATTCGTCTTCGACTTGAATCTGCCGAGCTGCATGTTGCCGAGCGTGCAGCTCTTGCTTTGCACAGTGATGAGTAAAAAACATTAACACAATAAGCGAGCTACGACAACGATCAGAATGCTAATAACGACTGCTCCACGAATTCCCTATTACTATTTCGCCGACGCACCAGCAGAAAGCATCCCGCGAAGAAATTGTTTTTTCTTTGTTTCTGCTGGGCTGACCGTCGTTAACTATGCGAAATCCTCTTTACTCACCACTGACAAAGGAGTGGCCTGCCCTGTAACTCCCCTGTTAGCACAACGCCAAAACCCTGGATTGAGCAGACAGTCCGGGTCTTTAATATATTACATCCTCGAGGAAGTCAAGTGCCCTAAGGTGCGGTTTACTCGTGTCATTAAGCAGTATGCATTGGGTAACGGCACCAGAGAGTGCGCGGCCCTGACACAGGCGCACAACATATATAGGTATATATTGTGTGTGCTTCATGCTGGCAAAGGCTACACATCTGGCCATTGGATGTACTATCCGCCATTGCTTAAGAGGAGAGTGTTAAAAATAATCCTAGCAAAGGAAAAGGAATACCTTTGTAGGTTTCAGTAGTTTTTTTTCCTCTAAGAACAGTGTTGTGAAGCCGCATGCGCTGCCGACACGTGCCGTGCTTAACTACTCCGGGCTCACCGGATAAGCTACATTATCGCCTGAGGTATCGGCGACACCCCTAGCCAGGGAGGGGGGGGGGGGCTATACAACCAACTAACATTTCAACAAAACCAGTCCATTCTTCGCCAACCTCGTGTCGATTCACTTCAAACAGAAAGGCAGCAATGCTATTTCTTGTCGACGAGTATTCTAATCGCCGTGCTTGGTTTCTCGGACTTGTTTTGCAGCGTACCCAAAAGTTATAGATATAGAAAATTGCAGTCAGGGTTTCTGGGTTCATCTAGCAGTGACATTTTCTGAACGGTTGGGCTGCCAACCGAGTACAAAGTAATTCCAAATTTTTTTGTTGCATGCAAAATCTCACACACTGTGCCCGAAAAATCGTAATTAGTTAACAATGCCCAGTCAAAAGAAACGATAACCTTATCGAGTTTAGGGTTTGAACTATGGAGACAAGGCATTTACGCCGTCCAGAAGCAATTCCGACAGACGGAGTGACACACGTGTTTGGTTTTCTGAGACGGCATGCTACGAAGTAGTGTTCACCCGGCCTTCGCAAAATAGTACAGGACCTTAACGAACAGTGGGGAGCTCACATCGCTAGATGATCTAAGATGGGCTTCACTAGTCTTATTAACTAATTCCACTCTAGTAGTTGCCCCGATAGTACATTCCAGGGGATAAGTAGACAACGCAGACAGGTACTCACAGACAGATAACTGCGTAGGCCGTAAGATGTTCATACTAAGATATTTATTCAAACAGAATCGGTCCACTGAACTCCAGCGGAGCAAGGTTTCTTCAAGTTATACAAGAAACCGTGAAAGGCTGCATGGGGGCGGTCAACAAAATGATAAAAAATGCAAAACAAATTACCCGCTACGCACGTTGACCATCAGAAAATCAGCATGTTCAAAACATACATCAGTAGAAGAAATTTCGTAGTTGTATAAAGCAGAGCAATATCTCCGTCCCGGCGCGCGCTCCATATAACAAATCGGACGGAAAAGCCATGCAGGAGAGCGCATCAAAAGAAGCCTGGGAAGCACAAATTTCAGTTAGTTTTAAAACGTCTATAAGTCTAGCAACATACTCAGCTTGAAACTTGAACTCCTCCCCATATTTACGCAGATTTCGAATATTAACGATTGGAACGGAGAAACTTTGACCCACGCGCATTATGTCAACGTCCGATGGAACTTGCTAGTATGCCAGCAGAGGTTATCTTAAAGGGCTTATTTGCACGAGTCTTTTTCGGTGCATACAGTTAAAAGGTTAGTAAAAAAATTCTCACCAGCTTTATAAATCCCTTCTATTTTCATGACTCTATGTAGGCATATCTCGTGCACATTAAGGCCAATAGCTGAGGGAAAGGGCTCATCAGAACAACCAAACGGTAGAGAAAAAGCTTTCACTCGCAATAATATTGCAACGTTTCTTTCTAAATGCTTCGCTAATCGATTTATTCGTGACGCGCCATGCGTCCATAATAATCTGGGAGGATGCATTCGCGCCCAACTGCTCCTATTTTATTCGAGACTGTAATACGTGTTCTAAACGCCTAACCTTTGAGTCTTCTTTCAGCTTCCAGTTAATCGAGGTCAAACGCGGCAGTGACTCCCGTCGACCGCCGAGCGAGGTTCTTGCTGTCGTCACCACCGAGCTGTTCAGTTGTCTTTGGGTGGAAGTCCGAATAAACCTTTTGAATCTATTGTCGGTCCTTTCGTTTATTGGTCACGGTGTTGTCAACAACACGACACATGTGACTAAGGATCCGTACCTTCAACTCGTTATGCCCCGACGACGGTCAGTGAAGCCCAGTCAACATAGCGGGTTCTTCAACACAATCTGGAGTTTTCATTCTTCAGTGGGCCAGTGCAGGACGACGCTTAGGAATGGCTCAATGAATTCGAGCGCCTATCGTTATTGAATAGATGTGAGGGCGAAATGGAGCTTGGATACGACATGCTTAAGGGCGCATATATTGTGTTTTTATCTGGCGTCAAGAGAAATCTGCACGACGAATGCAGTCAAATTATCTGGAATGTTTGCACCTGCGTCCAACACCCTGTACGTTGTTCGAGATTTTAGTGAGTGGTTTTCTGGCTTATGCCGAAACTTTTCCCAAGCTTCAAATTTGGTTTCCTGTCTAATGTCAAAACGTCTTCCTCAGCTTCAAATTGCGTGCTACTGAGGGCGGCAGTGATTTTTTCCCTCTACGACCGCCGAAGCACGTTTATCGCTCTCGCCAAAGCTAAGTTGTTGAATTCTTTTTCGGCGCATCTCTGTCCACCCGTCGCGGCGGGTCAGGGGTTAGGGCGCTCGCCTACTGAGTCGGAGTACCCGGTTTCGAACCCGACCGCGGTGGCTGCGTTTTTATGGAGGAAAACCGATAAGGCGCCCGTGTGCTGAGCGATGTCAGTGTACGTTAAAGATCCCCAGGTGGTCGAAATTATTCCGGAGCCCTCCACTACGGCACCCCTTCTTTCAATCCCTCCTTTATCCCTTCCCCTACGGCGAGGTTCATGCGTCCAATAATATATGAGACAGATGCTGCGCCATTTCCTTTACCCAAAAGGCAATTATTATTATTCATGTCTGTACAAAACACAGTTCGAGATCCAAGGCAGTCTGGTCCTCCAGGATTCATGGCATTTTCACCACCACCAGATAATATGTGTTATTGAATAAAATGAATACGGAGACATTCACCAAACCTCAATTGAGAATTAATGCAAAAGACTATTCAGTGATCTGTCTTGTAGGTAAATGGATGAAATAAATGCGAAATGAAATAAATAAGGAAAGAAAGAAGGAAAGAAAGAAAGAAAAAAAGAAGAAAAAAGAGGAACGAAAGAAATAAAGAAAGACAGAAAGAAAGAAAGGAAGAAAGAGAGAAAGAGAGAAAGAAAGAAAGAAAGGAAGAAATAAATAAAGAATGGAAAGAAAGAAAGAGAGAATGAACGAAAGAAAGAACAACGAAAAGCTTCCTAGGCTGTAGCCTTCGTCTCATCAAAGAGCGCAGATTCATAGAACATTATTTGTATTTCTAGTGGAAAAACAGAAAATTACCCCGTTTCCTGAAGTAACCAATTGAGACTAGCTGATGCATCCACGGTTGTTTCTTGAGAGAGTATGCCCCCTCCGTCTATCACTATTCTGAAGCGGGTTCGTTGCTTTCGAAGTAGATATCTGTCAGCCAAGCAGCTTCTGGAAGAGGACGTCACCAAGCTAGACCAAGCTACTGTTTCCATGCTTTCAAGAGAGAGAGAGAAAAACTTTGTTGTTGGACAGGAAGTCGGGCCTCGCCCCTGGGTCTCCGCACGACCCCACTGCACTCAAGTGTTTATGTCCCTAAGGTCCATAACACTGGCAGCCCGGCCGGTTGCGATTGTCTGCACGGCCGGGTCCTCCGAGCGCAGCAGGGCTTCCCAGTCTTCCCTGGTCTTGAGGTCCTCTAGGCTGCGCTGGGGAGGGTCCGCCGGGCAGAGGGAGAGGATGTGGAGGGAAGAGGCGAATGGTTCTGGGCACAAGGTGCAGGCAGGAGTGGGGAAGGAGGGATGATAGTGGGCTAGGGTCAGGGGTGAGGGGAGTGTGTGTGTGTCTGTAGTTTGCGCCAGAGTGTTGCGTGTTTGTTATCTAGGGAGGGGTGGGGCGGGGGGTAGAGCTGGCGCGAGGCTTTGTAGGCCGGCGTCATCTCGCTGAACGAGTGCATTCGCTCCCTCGGGAATCCCCGATCCGAGGCCACCTGAACCCGGTTTAAAGAACCTCGGGCTAAAAGGTTGGCGGCCTCGTTTCCGGGATTCCCGGAGTGCGCAGGCACCCATATAAGCTCTACATGGCGGGGTGGGGGTGCATCGGGCGAGCCCAGTATGCCAAAAGCAGGGACATGGACTCGGCCTCGCGCAAAATTTAGAATTGCAGTTTTTAGAGTCTGTTAAAATGTACTGGGCTTCCTTGCGGGTGATGGCAATTGCGATGACGGCTACCTCTGCAGCCTCTGGGGTGGTGTCTGGGGGGAGAGGTAGTGTGAGGAGGGCGGATGAAGAGGAGTCCACCACGGCTGCGGTTGCTTCGTCACCCGTGCAGGGCGGCGTCCACCCATACGTCGTCCGGCTCGGAGCCGTACTCTCGATGGAGTGCCTTCGCACGGGCTCTGCGGCGCTGCTCATAGTGGGAGGGGTGCATATTTTTTGGCAGTGGCTTGATAACCAGCTCTCGGTGAAGGGATCGAGGAATTGGGGGGAGGGTTGGCTCGTTGGCCGGTATTTTGATTCCGAGGGAGTCCTGGATATACCGGCCTGTGGAGTTTTGTGTAAGCCTTATGTATTGGGCCTGTTGATCGGTCTCCACGAGTTCCCCGGTCGTGTTTTGGAGGCCCAGGCCTAGTAATCTGTCTGTGGGGGTGTTGAGGGGAAGATGAAGTGCGACTTTGAATGCCTTGCGGATCAAGGCATCCAAAGCATTTATTATGTCGTGTTTGGATAGTTCTGGGTGTGGGGTAGTGTAGAGCACACGGCTGAGGACAAAGGCATGAATGAGGCGACAGAGGTCGCGCTCCTTCATGCCTCTATGATGGCCCGAAACTCTACGGATGAGATGCGGTATCGCGCCTGCAACCTGCTTGAGTTTCTTGAGGGTGGTGGTGTTTTTTCCATCATTCTGGATATGCAGGCCCAATACGCGGAGGGTGTCAACCTCCGGTACCTGGTCCCCATTCAGTTCGATGGCAAGGGGGGAGCGGGGAGAGCGTTGGTGCGTTGGTTCTTAGGCCGGATGTGGAGCAGTTCGGACTTCTCTGGGGAACAAGACAGTCCGGTGTTCTGTGCATAAGTTTGGTGAGTATGACGGCTTCCTGTAAGGTGTTCTCTATGTCGCCGTCACTGCCGTGGGTGGTCCACAGTGTGATGTCGGCGTAAAGAGTGTGCTTAAGGTGGGGAATAGTTGAGGGTGATGTTAAAGAGGAAGGGGAGAGGACGGACCCTTGAGGGATTCCGATACTCTGAAGCGTGTAGGAGGGGGAAGAGAGAGGTCCAAAATGTATCTCAGTCGTGGGGTCAGTGAGGAATGCTTGAATATAGGCGTACGTGCGCGCACCCACATTCAATGGAGATAGGGCAGTCATGATCGCCTGATGTTCGATGCGATCAAAAGCTTTGGAGAGATCCAAAGCTAAGACTGCCTTTGTGTGACCAGGCAGAAGCGGGCCGAAAATGTCACGTGTGAGTTGCAGCATGGCGTCCTGTGCGGACAGATGGGGTGGAATCCTACCATGCTAAGCATACCGCACTGTTTATTTTTTTTTTTCCGCCCTCAAGAAGCATTCGTTTCAGCTGTAAAAGGCAGCAATTTTTGTAAACCCTTCTTTCGTGCTGCCTGCAAACTTTAAGGAGAGCTTCCAACCACCAGCTACTTTTACATGCATCTAGGTTGAAGCACTTTGCTGACAGCCTTCGCTTAGCGAGGTTGCTACTAGGATATTCGTTCTGTAAATTTCCTTCGCTTGTATACAGCTATGAAACATGCCAAAAATTTTCACAGATTTCAACTGACGCAAGTAACAGGGTGCTGCTGAGGTTCGCCAAAGAGGTAGAACACGAGAGAGAAAAAACTATTGAAGACTCTGGGAACTTTTGCCACAAGTAGCATAGTCATCTTTAAATGAAGAGTAGATGCCCGTAGTTTCGCACGCTGCGAAACGTTTTTGAAGAAAAAGAGCAAAAGCCATCTAACCTGATACCATGGCGCATAAACACAATAGCACTAGAAATGTTCAGTAAGATCGGCATAAAAATGCACACCATCGCCTTCTTCACGAAAACCCCGCAGGACCGTGTTTAAACGGCGCTCTTGCAACTCATTAGTCCCGTTTTCTGGCACCTGTGAGATCATGATTCTCTGTGGAGCACAAGCCTCTCATAGATGAACTTAATTATTCTACCAATTATTCGAGCTATTTGCTAAGCTTAAACAGTGTCGGTGCCTGACTGCGTGTTATCAGGACTTCTAGTACAACGCTTCAAAACGCTTCAGACCGCAAAAATGGATCACAAAGCCATACAACTGCAGCCCTCAGCGAAGTTCTCTGCATAACCTTTTTATTTAGGAAAACCAGTTTCCCACTGCATTCATGAGTACTATCAGACCACCCGGCTACTACCAAGCAGTAGTCTGCTCAACCTTCCTTAACTAGCAAGATGAACAATACTGTTTACTGCGTAACATTGAGGAACGTTAGAGACGCGCACACGAGTGCAGGCTGCATCCATCATACTCCATTGTGCGCTAACAGTTTTGCAGCTCCTCTAACGAACCTTACCCTCTGGCTGCAGTGGGCCACCACTGACATGCTCAAGGATTATTCTCCGGCCTCCGTTTTCGAAAGTGGTCTGTAGGGTTCATTTTCAATAACGCCAAGTGGTAGAAGCTCCTGGTGAGCCGTGTTTCTCATAGCACTTCATTGCAAATGTAAATGTGGAGGAGCAATGTCTACTGGAATCGTCGTGGCGACGAAAACAATGCTGAGTCCAGGAGAAGCTTGTGCCATTCTTATTCACAACCAGCTGATAGAGGGCCTGTGGAGGTGTGTCCTGCTTCAAAGAATACATTCACTGTGCTTTTTTAAAAATATTTCGTTTTCAAATCGTGCTTGTACACTTTTTCGCAGTCTGCTTCAACTTACTCGCCTGCTATTAATTAACGGCCGCCTACAAGGGTACTGTGTGAACCAGAAAAAAATTTAGGAGGGTATTCTTTAAATGTGTTTCTATGGGCTGCGCTTTCGCCCAGGAGCTCACCCCCAACATGAGTGACTCCCTTACGCACACATCGCGTTGTGTATGAGTATATATCGCTTTCGAATTTCTTTCATAATTCCACATTGTACTCTGCAGATGTACTCGGCTTTTCTTCATGAAGAGAAGACGCCCTACGACAGCTTGAAATCAGAAAACTGCCTTTAAAACTTTCTTTGGAATGTATGAGATGCATCTCTAACTTTTCTTCCAAACCGTGCCGTGCCGGCGCCACGAGAGCCGCCGCGTCTTCTATGCGTCACGGGTCGGTATTCTTTACAGAGCATCCGGATACGTGGCTCTGCGCAAGCGCGGCGGCAGATGAAGGAGGCGAGCAGTGGAATGGGTGGCTTCTGCTGTTGGCTCATCCGCAGCGCGTTGCACAGACAGCGTGCTGTGCCAAAGCTGCAAAGCTGGATTGAATTTCACACTTGAATTCTGTTCAATGGCCCAAGCGCAATTACATTGTGAATTGAAGGGGAAACCGAAATTGTAATGACGAATGTGCAAATGTGCACTGCTTTCCGTACACAACGGCAAAATGCGAACGCCTACGTAGATTCTTCCCCATTTCTGGGCATCTCGGTGCGGAAATTTGTTTCTTTTTCATTTTGGAATTTCCTTTCCGCAGGACCAGCTCTCAGGCTCAACAAATAAACTTTCTGACTTGAGCCGGAAAACAAAAGTTGCAATAAAATAGCCTGATGTAGTTGAAACTAAGAACGAGCAATTTCTTTTTCCTCTTGAGTGCCTTCGTAGGCACTGCTAGAGAAGTGCGAATATCTGTATTGAATGATCACAACATTCCTTTGTAGTAGTTAGGGATACAAAAACATTACGGAAAACAAAGCTCAGAAAAGAGCAATCTCTTTTCTGGTCGGTTTCTATGCACTGTCTTTAACCCATTTTATAGCGTGATATGCGTCGACACAACACATCATGACTCAAACGTCCGGGTAACTGTGTGCGCGTTGGCAAAGCGAGTTATTTTTTGCGCCTTCCCTGGGATGACAGATATTTGCGGCAGGCGGAAAAAATGGGTTTTTAGAACTATTTTAAAAACAAGCGGCTTCTGCAGCTGGGTTGTCAAGGCTTGCATCGCGTCATCTTCTGGATAGTCTGCAAACTAGGAGTGCAGCAGTGAACGCATACCAACTCTTAGTGCATACCTCAGCATCCAGAAGACTGGCACCGTCTGTTGGTGGGGGATATTAACAAATCCGCGAGCGAAAGAGAGAGGGCGAAGATCGGTCATCACTGGGAGACTCGCGAATTGTCACCACGACAGTTCAGGCTTTGGAGAAGCGAGCCAGACGCAAGCCTGCTCCGCATGTCCTGTAGATGTCTCCACCTGTCCCACCACCTCCTTCCACCACCACTTCGCACCCGCTTGTTATTAGTTGCTATAACAACGCTGATCATGTGCAGAGAGTCGTAGCTGCGAAAGCCAGTGCCACCTTTTCTTTAGTTTCCCGGCCGCGGTATGCAGCCTTGAGCGCATGCCAGGATCTTCTGAAGTCGGTCGCCAAGTTTCATCGAGAGCTCTGGCTAGAGCCACTACCGCCAGTATAAATTTGCATATTTGATTTAAAGTCTGGTTCTATATTTTTACACAATAGAAGAGCACAGTAGCAAATACCATCAAAGAAAGCCTTCCAGTTTATAGCGTAAGAGTACTGTGACGAAGTGGTGATCAACCACCGGGGACTTGCAAGGGTACACCTGCTTGCAGCGTTGGCAACTGGAAGGCGGCTTACAGCAATGTAATGACAAAGGAAGGACCAATGCCACTTAATGGCGGGCCTCGTTTGAGAAGCATTCGTCACTTGCTCTCTTGAGTTGCATCCGACTATAGTGCTTTAATGTGAGAGCGTTCAATGCCTCATCGGGAATAAATTGCGTTGTCGGCGAGATAAATTCTCAGTACCGGAAGTGAAGGACCAACTCAGGAAGTGACAACTAAACGTGTCGATGCATCTTCATTGCGTCCTTGTCATCATCTCTAGACGCCTGCGCGGGAACAACTAACCCTGGCTTCCATTACCCAAAGGAATGTCTGGCTGTGTGTAGACAGACGTGTAGAGGTCTACTCTCAACCATGAAGTAACTGCACAAAATTTCATTCAAAGGCATCAACAACATGTACTGCTATCGTATTGCCAACACGTATGAGAATTAAATGTCCCTGTCAAATACTTATCGCTGAGCAAGAGCCAAGATTAACTGTCGTCGATACATCCAGGATGAACGAGCATTGATTACGATTGCTAATATTTTTCGACGGTTGACTGATATGGATTTGCGTTACTGCCACACCATGCCTTAGCGTTTCCCAATGAGCTCTTGGCACGGCACAAACAAACTCCACTGTTATGAGAAGTTCTGCTATCCATTGAAACACACATATAGTGCTAATGCTGGCGTTTCCTAGCCGGTATAATTGCGGCTGAAATTTTTTCACTCATGTAATGCAGTGCGCGTTGTTTACTTTTGCAACGCACGGAATTGCGTTCGTGCGAAGCCTTAAAGTAAGCAGTTCTTGAAGTGAAAGGGCTACACAACACGACCGCGCGTCGCCGTCTGAATGTGCACGCCTTTCGTACGCTGCAATTGGCGTTCACATTCTGAGGCTATCGCTCGCCGTATACCCAGCGGTCTTAGAAAACTGGTGCAGCGGATCCCGATGCCCGTCAGGGTCCTGGGCAAGGCCCTAATGTGTGTCGGGAAAGATATCATCAGCACGAGCTGGGCTTAAATGTTACTTCGAATGGAAGCATATTTGATGTGAAAGATACTCGTAGTGAGCGATGAAGCGTACGTGGGAGAATTGGAGCAATATGAGGACTACGGCAGTAGGATTCGGTGATGTTGCGGTGTATTGTAGAGCGTTCTCTGGGGGATTTTTATTAAGAGGAGCGCAGCGGGACCCATGAACAATCTCATTGCCTGCGATCCCAGCATGAGCCAGTGCCCAACAGACAATGACCGTGGCGGATGAGAAAGTATGAAAAGCATCGGTGACAGCGTGGTGAAAGTCTTCAGGGATTTTGTGGCTTTCCAGGAAGTCAGTCATGTTGATCAATGGTACCTATGTGTGATGTTGGCAAAGTTCTAACCAAATGATTGTGTCAAAGTGATGCCCCTGTCCTGAGCGCAAGTTTAGGGTGCTTGCAGGGAGTGACCTTTAACCCCTTCAGTCGCCTTTACATTGCAGTTATAAACAAGGAAGTAAAAGACCGTTGCAGATGCAAAAATGGTAGGTGGCTGAGATAATAAATTTTCGAAACACAACGGGCTCTCATGTCTTATGTGTATAACGTGCCAAAGCGACTCAGACTATGAAGGATGCCGTAGTAGAAGGCTGGAAATATTTTCGACCACCTCGAACTCTTTAATCGACACTGACATCGCGTGGTACTGGAGCTTCTAGCATTCGACTCCTTTGAAAAGCGACCGCTGCGGTAGAGATCAAACTGGCGTCTTTTGGGTCCAGGTCTGAGTGCCATAATCACTGAGCAGCTGCAGTTTCGTGAAATGCAATTCCGTGAACGTAATTTTCAGAATTATGCTTGTTTACGAGCAACAGAGCAGCGTACAATGAATATAACCTAATTTCTGGATGCGACAACGTAACATTTATTTGATGGCGCCAATGTTGCGAATGAAGATAAGTACCTAGCCCATGCCGCATCCTTACGAGAAACATGCTGGAGCACAGAGAGCCTAAGAAGGGTGCAGCTGATATGGAACGGGGGCAGCACCAGTTGTGTATCTCTGCGCTTGATGCCGACAGTTGCGTGAATCAATTTCAGAAGCACCTTGGTGCAGCTTAATGCACTTCCGGTTATTCAGGAGAACTGTTCATGGTGAAGTTAGTCACGGTGACCTTCATCATCATTGTTGTAGCTGTTGGCTATATTCCATACACCCATCGTAAACGGAAGCATTTTGTCGATGAAGCAACTGAAGTTTGAAGCTACACTGCCTATTCTGAGGGAGTGAGGGAAGCATTGTTCATGAAAACAGGTGACGATTTGAACCCGTCCACGGCGGCCGCGTTTCGATGAAGGCGAAACTCAAAGGTGCCCGTGTGCTGTGCGATGTCATTGCAGGTTAAAGATTCCAAGGTGGTCGAAATTATTGCGCAGCCCTACACTAAGGTACCTCTTTCTACCTTTCTACTCTTAAACCCTCCTTCATTCCTTCCCTTACTGCCCGGTTCAGGTGTCTGCCGATATGTGAGACAGAGACTGCGCCATTTCCTTTCCCCAAAAACAAATTTTTATTTTCCATTGAACTCACCATCGCCAGGCGGCGGAGGCTGCGTGACGTCATGGCTGTCACGTATTTTTTCCTTTGTTCAAGTTCAAACTCGTCCTGAGTGCGAGGAAGCTACGGAGGGGAGTAGTAAAAGCTTTCTGTTTTAAAACTTTTCCTAGAATATATTGTGCTCAGCGATGCTAAAACCTCCAGCCAGTTCTTTGTTTCAACCTTGCATCACACATGATTTTTCTACTTCTCCATTCTCGACACCATCAAAGGTGAGAAATCTCTCTACCCACCACGTAGGCTCAGGGGTTAGTGCGGTCGGCCGCGTCCGCGATTCGGCGGAGGCTGAAGGCAAAATGTGCCTGTTTGCTGCCCGATGCCAGTGCGCTTAAATATGGTTTATGCTTTATGGGGGTTTAACGTCCCAAAGGGACTTAGTCTATGAGGCACGCTGAAGTGAAGGGCTCCGGACAGTTCGACCACCTGGGGTTCGTTAACGTGCAATGACATCGCACAGTACACGAGCCTCTAGAACTTCGCCTTCATCGAAATTGGACCACCACGGTAGGGATCGAGCCCGCGTCATTCGGGTCAGCAGCCGAATGAAATGACCAGTGAGCCACCGCAGCGGCCGGGAGCGTAAATATTCCCAGGAGGTCGAACTTATTCCGGGGCCTTCCTCATTGCTTGCGGATTATTATTTATCTCTACTAATTATGCAATCAAGGAGAATACAAAAATAGTAAGACTTGCTGTACACAATACTGAGAAGCATACCTTTGACGGGTGGTCATAGTGAGCTTCAGCCTATTTTTAAACGCTGTATATACTTATATTCAATGTCTTCTAGAGGGTGAGAATAATAAAAAAATGAAAGTTTGTTTTTAGGGGAAAGGAAATGGCGCAGTATCAGTTTCACATATCAGCGGGCACCTGATCCGCGCCGTAAGAGAAAGTATAAAGGATAGAGTGAAAGAAGAAAGGAAGAATTAGGTACCGTAGTGGAGGGCTTCGGAATAATTTTGACCACCTGGGGATCTTTAACGCGCACTGACATCGCACAGCACAACGGCGCCCTAGCGTTTCGCCTCCATGGAAACGCGGCCGAAGCGGTCGGTTTGGAACCCGGGAACTCCTGATCAGTTGCAGAGCGCCGTAACCACTCAGCCACCGCGGCGGGTTACAAGCGCTGAAAGGAGAAATAAAATTCATCCAAATGCAGTCGAGATTTTGAGAGAACAGTTTAAAAAAAGAGGGCAACGGTCAAGGCATTTTTGTCGATGCACAATGGAATGGAGGATTTTGGAAGGCAATGCGATCGCCCTTTTAAAAAATTGCCCTTTGTAAAAACTCTCGCTGTTCTCTGACAGTAGAAGAGAATTTAAGTTATCTGCAACAAATTGTTTTAATTGGCATTGAAGAATAGCTTTATATATCCGCTGGTATCGATTGTTGTGCCGCCACTTTAAAAATACAGAGCGTTTTTTAATTTGACCACACAAGAAACAAACCAGCGAATTTAAGGAATCTCAAAAAATTATTTTCTCCTCTAACCGTTGATAATCGATTCCTTTTTTATATATAGAAAATATTTTGATGTTCGTAGCCACAAAACGTTCGAGTTGCCGGTTTCTTATTCGTTAAAACCTGGCTGACCAAATTGACATAGTAGAGGCCACAAATTAGATCCTGCATGAGTGTGAAGACATTTGCCACGTCACACTGATGCAGGCTTTCATTTCTGGCCTCTACAGCCTCATTTCCGCCCTTGCACTCTGTTGAAGCTAATATGTCGGCTGAACTTGTCGGTTTATGCCGAATCAAGTGTTACTGACCGCCGTTCTAGAGGCACTTAAATGGTGTGCGTGGCCAGGTTGTAGTGTTTTAATGACCTTTTTTCGGAACACTCAGTTTCTGCTGTTAGCAATAAAGCTTTTTCATTTCTGTCTTAATTAAAATGCGTCTATGTATTATTTAAGAAATTTATTATATATGAATCGGTTTGTTTTTTTTCCGCCTGCTTACTTTTCTGTTGCAATTTGCTTTCAGTGTCGTGATAGGCTTTAGTTGTATGCCATTATCTACCTCTCTAGAATATTCATGCACTTTTGCTGCAGGACCTATCGAGTTTATAATAGCGCGTAAAAGTTGTTTCTCAGCATGCATTAGAAGATTTTAATTAACTGAATAGTGAGAGAAGAACATCAGCAACAAATAAATTGCGTGGCTAAGTTTGTATTTTACTGTCATCAGCAATATGAGGCTTTTGACGATCCTGAAGCAACTCAGCATTGCTATATCAACAAATAATCACGAAATAATCACCTGGAATGCTGTGAAGGGAAGGCCGTTATCTAATTTTTATTTTACGCCGCGTGCAAGTAGGCACCAGTGCTTGCGGATGCAATCCTATAGATACACCGCCTTTCTTGCATTTCGAAGTGTATGGAATACCCTTGGGTGTAGTAAAATTCTGAAATAGTTCTTTCGTGACAATCACTTTCACCGACGTTATTGCTCGCCTTGGAAGATGTGTATTATAAGATTGTGTATAATATGGATTTGTAAGGCGCGTTTTGCATAGGTTAGACGAGCTCAATAAATTAGTAGCAGACAACATTCTCGTTCCGGCGTATTGAAAAACGCAGCAGGGCCATCCGCTGAAACGTTGGCACTGGAAAAAATGCTTCAAAGTCAGCTTTTAACATAGAAGTGCAATGGCATGCAGCGTTTAAACTGGTGACTGCGACGTGTCTTGCAAGAGTACCTGACAATGAATCACAAACTTCGAAACTCTTACAAAGATCATTAGAAGTGTAAGCTTCTGTTGTTGCATCGTGATTACACTCCTCTGTTTCCTGAAAAAAAAATTATTTTTGGCCAGAACACTGTTTTTTATGGTTGCCCAGTAGGTTGGATAAGAGTTCTATGACTAACTGAATACATTTGGAAAGAGTCCTAATACAACATGTACAAGTAAGTGTGTGAGCAACATTACCGTGCCAGCAGTGTATTAAAAAGCACACCAAAGCCAAGACGTTTATGAAGCTCTGTTTTTGCGATACTATACATATAAAGACCCAGTTAAAGTTTATGCACCGCAAGCGCCTTAAATTGATGTGAGCCGTGCGCATTCCGAGTTTGTAGTTTTTTTTTTGCTTGGCGTGTTGGCCTAAAAATAAATTGAATTTGCTAAGCCCATCAAACTCCCAGAAATTTTTCAAACCGGAGGGACGGTAAATGAATTGCAGATGGTGAAAAGACTGCGTAAAATGCAATTAAAGTTCAAGAAAGATTGAACCCTCATAGACGCAATGCAATCGGTGCAATCGCATAAAATCTGATCTCTCTCCGAAACAGTTTGTTTTGGACTCGAAAAATGAATTTTCTCAATAGTTTGCAGATTGCACTGTTCAAAGAGAGAATTTCGACAGATACACTGTGTAGACCATGCGCCAAAATAAACCAGCCATAGTGCTTTTTATACCAGCTGTTGTAAAGGCGAGAGTAAAGTCAGCTCAAAATGAGAATAAAATAAGAATAAAATGCAAAAAGAGCACATCACTATCTACTCACTTTTTAATGCGATGCTTTGCGGCTGCCTCTTATCGCCCGTTGATTTTGTATTTTTCGCTTCCTTCTGCACAGAACAGTGTGTAACTGTGCCATACCTACATAACTGTCCTGGTCTACTCTTCTGACCAACTTTGAGAGGCACATATTTAGAGTTTGGGCAAATATGAAGCCTGATAAAAAACTTCTATATTGCGACGTCTGGGCGCGTTACAATAAATTGATATGGGATGGATAGAGTGCACCCCATCTTATCATATACTGTCTATATTTTAGATAAGATGCCCGCCTATGAAAATTGAGCCTCTGTGGCCCGTGGATCCAGTAGTGTCTAGAACGACTTTTGATTGGTGGCAATATCGAGGTGTGCTGGACCTCCGTAAGACATATTTGTGAGGCACGGTAGGGCATGAGAAAAGCATGATAGTTGTTTACGGGAGTTTCAGAAAATTTGGCCCCAAAGAGGGAGTTCTGATGGAGTGAATTTAATATGCAATTGTATAGAACACAAAACGCTGGATTATGCGCAAACATGTCAATAGGAGTCAGGGCTGGCGCAGATCCGCCGCCACCAAAGAATCCAGTCACAAAATTCCACCCCTTTATTTTTATTCGTATTTAGAACACTTTGCTTTGAAAGGCAAAGGAAAGTTTTTTGATGTCTTTACTGCGTAGTTCACCCTGAATAAGAAATTGACAGAAAATATTTTGTAACTTAGGAGAATCTTTTTGCGCTTTTCGATAAGGAGTCTGGGCAGTTCGTAGCATGGGTTGCATCAGACTCAAGAGAAACTTTGCTTGTTGGAAGTATGAATGTTGATTGTGTCACGAGCTTGTATCGCTTGCTGTTAATTAGGAGATTTGCAGTGGTTATGCTCCTATTTTTTACTGTGTATTTAAAAGATTAGAGTTTTTATACTTAAAATCCCACTTAAGGGCCTAATCACAAGTTGAATCTTGGGCGGAGTTGAATTTTGGGTGGAGAAAAAAAAGAGCGATTCAAGAGGCAGCCGTCTTTAAACACGTTTCCGCTGCAAATTGCTACTTGCAGTCAATTTAGGTTAAGGATTTCCGGATCATCGGTTTGTCACAGTTTGGAAATTATGCTTTGGTGCGGACCTATTTCAAGCATTTGCAACGCTGTCAGGAGGAGCAATGCTGATGTCTACATGACAAATAACGTAGGCACGAGCTAGCATGACGAGTGGATTTTTATTGACGAAAAGGCTTAATACTCTTCATGACATATAAGTGTTCATGTACGCCAATCAATTCTGAGATAAACAGACAGTTAAAACATGAAAAGACAAATGAAAAGGCATTTTGTAAGAAGGAAACGCATGAACTGCAGGTGCGCTCTGTTCCTCCTTCATGGAAAACCAGTGGCTATACTGGAATAAGGTTTGCTCAATAGTGTTTCCGTGGACATATTACATCGTGCTCATGCACGATTATTTTTCTTTTTGGAGCCTTGCTTCTCGTCTAGACTCCGGAGGATCCTCCAGAATTCATATGCTGCTAGATGTCTATTTATATTAGCGTCTTTTTAAAAATCCTTCCATTTCTACCATTGGCTGATGGAGATCGGTAACTTATCTGTCGTACAAAGTTTCACTACTGTACCTACCTGGATCAGTCGCGTGTAATAGAAACCTGAGTCGTGTACACCAACTTGACAGGACCGAGAGGCACCAATGCCTTGTTTGCACCCAAAGATAGAGCTGGTGCAATTTGTCGTCTGCACAGGCACAGACAATTACGGGCTTGCATCACGCTTGAGATATGAAGGTAAGCACTGTTGTCAAGCTTAGCACGAGACAAAAGTTACATATCACATCAATTATATTTTTTGGAGAAAATACTACTGATAATAGTGATTACTTTGTTTAAAATGCATTCATAAATCATCATATTGCAACCAGCAAGCTCTGCTGTGCCTTTTAGCGAACACAGTAAATAATATATCGGAAAATATTGCGTTTGATAGCCTCACCTAGAAGAGCATGCAGAATTTGTCCTCCTGAACACTACTATTCTTTTCTTAGCTTCTGGGGCAACTTGTATGGCCGAAAAGCAAAATATAAAATTCCTTGATCCACAAAGTACCGAGTTTAAAAATTCTGGCATTTTTGTTCAAACACTTCTAACAATATATGAAAATTAATACCACACCTTGGTTATGCCTTTGAAAGTTGTCCTTTTTTTTACTGGAAAAGTAATTTCTTTCGCGTACCTGCGTAGAGAGTAAAGTGAAAAAAAAATGTATTTCCGCGAGCATTTATTGCGAACTTTCTAGGAAGAAGCTTGTTTCTCGTTTTCGCTGAAAGAAAGCGTCTGCAAGCATGTGACTGTGCCGCGCACATGATGAAGATGAGGATGATGTCATCAGGCTTAATGGCACATACCCACGGCGGTGCATTTGCCAGGGTGAATTGCTGATACAAACGCACGCATGTGCAAGAAGTGGAGCAATTGGGTAATATTTCACAGAGACTCGAATTTGCATTAAAAATTAAGAATCAAAAACGAAAATGAAAAATTTGTGAAATCACATTCTAGGAGAGGAATATCCCTGATGGAATTATTATCCTTTAATAAAATCGCACGCTGGTTTCATGGCAAGTCTCTTAGCGCTTGCCCCAAAAGAGAGGAGGATCTGAATAGATTGAGGTAGCCCCAGTCGAGCGAGGGGGGTCTCCAAGTACATTCTGCGGAGAGAAGGGAACCTCCGGCAAAAGAGTAAAGACTCAATTTCACCAGAAGCTTCACAGAGGTTTCTCAGAGGTACCCGTGATCGACATATAGATTTTGTCGCGGTATTCTGCAGCGAAGGAGGGTCATGGACACCTCAAATTTCCTTGAAGTGCGCATCCGCACACAAAAAGGAAAAGGAAATGCTAGGTGTTGAAAACCCGCTACAGCAAGGAAGGGCTCAACACCTTCGTCTCCCTCCTCGCGCTCACTTCTTCATGATAAGATAGATAGGCGGGTCTCAACAAAATTCCGCCAATCGCCTTGTAACGCGATCGGGCTCGAAACACTGCCAACGCCTTGAAACGCACGCGATCAACCTCACCAACGCAGTAGCAGCCCCTGCCTTTATAATAAAGTCATAATATGATAAAAAATGCAGTTTAGAAGGAGTGAACATACGGACAGAATTGCCGCTAAAAATCCGCAGCACAAATATGCGTTTGATAGCTCTAACGCGAAAACATATGTCAGCACGTCAAAATAAGAAAAACTGGTCTAGAGGGGAAACATTCTCTCTTCATGTGCTGAGAAACGCAGTATGTATACAGCGTTATATCTATAGCTATGTTTATAAACAGCGAAAGACAGATGATCTTTCGCGAACTACGGCCAATATTTTCAAAGACGCGCGCAAATACCGTCAGCGCAACCCCTGAGGGTGCATTTCACATGCGAGGGTTACGCTAATGGGAACAATAAAAATTCTCAAGTGCGCCTCGATCACGCTGACTGCAAATGTCATGGTTGAGCATTAGCACATATCGGCTTTTACTCAAGCGCAAAAAACTGGCCTTTTTTGACAGATAGAACAGTTATTTAAAATTCTCGACAAAGTCATATATATATATATATATATATATATATATATATATATATATATATTGCAAGGTATTTAGCTCAGAACGGCATAACAGCTCATGGTTTCGCAGACCTTCCCAATGATGGATGGGGCTCTGTGTATGTAGTTTGGAAATTATTGTTTTCGTTACATTAAACCGCGCTCCAATTCGAGGAGCGTTAGTAGAAAGATGAAGATATATCTGCGGTTAGATATTTCATTTCAAGATGAGCTTTAAGCCATTCGCTGCTAAGCAGGCGCATTCTCGCTACTTTAGTGTAACTGACAGCAAGGATCCAGGCAAAAACTCGATATTAGAAATTTTTGTATAGGATTGTCTCAAAGTTTTCTTCTCTTTATACTTTGCAGGATAGCAAATCGGGGATGAAAGCGTTTACATTTGTCTTCGACTTGAGTCAGCGAACTCGCTGCGCTCTCAGGCTTAGCATCATTCCTTAAACCTCGACCGCGTGCTACCAAGCGCGCAGCCCTGTAGAGCAAAAAACGTTAACGGAAGTAAGCGAGCAACGGCAACGATCAAAATGCTAATAACGGCCACTCCACGCATTCTCTAATACAAAGTTTCATAGACACCCCAGCAGAAAGGATTCCGTGAAGAACTTGCTTTTACTTTTTTCTGCTGGGCGGTCGTCGTTAGCTATACCTAATACTTTTTACTCACGACTGACATAGGAGTGGCTTGCCCTGTAAAGTTTGAGAACAAGGCTAACGCCCTGAAATTAAAACACACACACACACACACACACACACACACACACACACACACACACACACACACACACACACACACACACACACACACACACACACACACACACACACACACACACACACACACACACACACACACGCACGCGCGCACACACACACACACACACACACACACGCGCGCGCGCGCGCGCACACACACACACGCACACGCACACACACACACACGCGCACACACACACACACACACACACACACACGCACGCACGCACGCACACACGCACAAACGAGCCCCTCATTTCCTTTAACTTGTCAGCTAATAGCTTAACGAGGGTCTCGGTTCTGGCAGTCTTGATGCCATAGGTAGCATAAGAGGGCTCTCGCACAGTTTCCGCCCTCACTGTTAGATGACGATCCAAGTCACACTGGCGGTATTACAGGACGTGCTAAGCCACGAGAGCAGCAGATTGGACAGCCGTCGCCGTAGCTCAGTTGGTAGAGTACCGGACGCGATATTCGGAGGTCGTGGGTTCGGATCCCACCGGCGGCATGGTTGTTTTTCTGCTGCTTAATAAGTAATAATCTTCAAGCGATAGATTAATCTAAATATTATTATCGCACTGATAAGCACAACAACCAAAAAAATAAACGTTCCACTATGCACCTTGGTTTCGGTGACTGTTCGCTCCCATATATATATATATATATATATATATATATATATATATATATATATATATATATATATATATATATATATATATATATAGTCCTGGGAGAGGCTCTCGATCTGCTGGTTTAGTCCACGGCCCTTTTCCCGAGAATTTCGCCAAATTCAGCAATCCGGGCACAAGAGAAACATTGTACCCATTAGAAAACCGGCGGGCACCCGGCGGCGCTGGGGATCGAGCACAGCACCTCCAGAATGCGAGGCGGGTGCTCAACCACAATGACACCGCTTCGGTAAAAGGGGCCACAAATGGGCTTCTACCGCAAGAGGCGGATTTAACGTTGTTGACGGCGGAACTTATCGTTGATCCGTCAGAGCAACTGTGGTCAAGACCCTTTTCCCAGCATCTCACCCTGAAGAGCCGAGCACCATGCCGGTAGAAATCTTGCGCCCATTACAAACCGGTTGGTACTCGGTGGCACTGGGGATCGAACCCAGCACCTCCCGAATGTATGGCTGTATATAGCGTGTACTTCATGCTGGCAAAAGCTACATTACTGGCCATTGGGAGTACTATCGCAATGAGTTCAGAGGAGAGTTTTAACACCTTTGTTAACAAGGGGAAAATGAATGTTTCTATAAGTTTCAATAATTTTTTCCCTCTAAAAACAGAAAGGCAACAACCCTATTTCTTGCCGACGAGTATTCTAATCGCCATGTTTGGTTTCTCGGACTTATTTTGGGGCTTTTACAAAAGGTATCTCTACAGAAAATTGCAATAAGAATCTCGGGGTTCATCTAGCAGTGACCCTTTCTAAACGGTTGGGCTGCCAACTGAGTGCAAAGCAATTCAAGTGTTTTTAGTTGCATACAATATCTTTGACACACTTTGCCCGACAAATCTGCTTTGATTAATAATGCCCCAATCAAACGAAACAATACCTTTGCTGACGTTAGGATTTATTAACTATGAGGACAAACCATTTGCGCCGTCCAGAAGCAATTCCGACTGACGAGATGTCACACGTTTTTGGGAATGCGAGATGGCATGCTGCGAAGTATTGGACAGGCGGCCTTTGTAAAATAGCATAGGGCCTAAGTGAACAGTTCGGAGCTATGACCGGTATATGATCTGAGCTGGACTGCACTGGTCTGTTGTTAACTAATTCCACTCTAGTTGGTGCTCCGATATTACACTTCATATGCACCATACCACATAGGTACACAAACGCACATACCACACAGCACCATATGCACACAACGCCGATAAGTAGTCAAAGACAGATAATCATGTAGGGCATAAAATGTTGATATTAAGAGCCCTATTCTAACAGAATAGGTTCGCTTAACTCCATCGCCGAAGATTCTTCAAGCGCAACAAGAAACCGTGAAAGGCTGCAAAAGGTGGCCGACAAAATGATAAGAAGCGCATGGAAACAACCGGCTACAAAAGTTGACCGTCATAGTCAGCATGCTCAAAAGCCATATCAGCAGAAGAAACTTCACAGTTGTTTTTTTAGAAAGAGAGCAATATGTCTGTCCCAGCGGACGCTCTGTGTAACCAATTGAACAAAAAATCCATGCGGGAGAGCGAATCAAGACAAGCCTGGGCAAAATTGATTTCAGTTAGCTCTAAAACGTCTATAAAGTTATCAGCAGACTCAGCTTGAAACTTATTCTTCCCAATATTTACGCGCATTTCGAATATTAACGCTCACAATGAAGAAAACTTCAACTATGCGCATTATGCCAACGTCCGATGGAACTCGCCAGTGTCCCGGCAGATGGGACCTTAAAGGGCTTATTTAAATGCACGAGTGGTTTTCGGTGCATACAGTTATAAGGTTAGCAAGAAAATCTGACCAGCTCTTTGCCAAATCCCGCATATTTACGTGCCTCTATGTAAGGATAGCCGGCGCACATTAAGTTCAATGGCTGAGGAAAAGGACTCTTCAGAATAAGAAAATGGAAGAGAAAGAGCTTGTACTCGCATTGGCATGCAGTGTGTCTTTCTAATTACTTCGTTCATCGCTTTGTTCTTGACGTACTATGCATCCATAATAATTTGGGAGAATGCATTCGCGCCGAACTGCTCCTATTTTATTCGAAACTGTAGTACGTGTTCTCCATGCCGTATCTTCTAGTCATTTTTCAGTTTCCAGTTAATCAAGGTGAAAAAAGGCAGTGACTTTCGACGACCGCCGAGCAAGGTTCTTGCTGTCGTCACCATCGAGCTGTTCAGTTCTCCCTGTGTGGAAGTCGCAATAAATATTTTGAATCCCGCGTCGGTCCTCTCGTTTATTGGTCACGGCGTTGTCAACACCACTTCACATGTCACGGAGGATCCGTAACTTCAACTCAATAGGACCCAAAGACGGTCAGTGAAGCCCAGTAATCAAACAGGTTCTTCAACACGATCTTGAGTATTTGTTCTCAGTAGGCTAGTGCAGGACGACGCTTAGGAATGGCTCGATGAATTCGAGCGCCTAGCGTTATTGAATAGATGCGAGGGCGAAATGAAGCCTCGATACGATATGCTTAAAGGCGCATATATTGTGCTTTTACCTGACCTCAAAACAAATCTGCACGACGAAAGCAGTCAAATTTTCTCGAATGATTGCACCTGCGCCCAACACCGTATACGTTGGTCGTGATTTTAGTAGGTGGTTTTCTGGCTTATGCCCAAACTTTTCCCCAGCTTCAAATTTGGTTTTCTGATTTTTGCCAAAACATCTTCCTTGGATTCAAATTGCGTACTACTGAGAGCGGCAGTGATTTTTTTTCCTCTACGACCGCCGAAGCACGTTTATCGCTTTCGCCAAAGCCAAGTTATTGAATTCTTTTTCAGCGCATGTTTGTCCAAAACACAGTTTGAGTTCCAAGCCAGTCTACTCCTCCATGATTCATGGCATTTTCCCCACCACCAGATAACAATTTTTACTACTGAATAAGATGAACACAGAGACTGTCACCAAACCTCAATTGAGAATTAACGCAGAAGGGTATTCAGTGATCTGCATTGCAGCTAAATGAATGAAATAAATGCGAAATTAAATAAAATAAAGAAAGAGAGAAGGAAACAAAGAAAGAGAGAAAGAAAGAAAGAAAGAAAGAGAGAAAGAGAGAGAGAAAGAAACAAAGAGAGAAACATGGAAAGAAAGAAACAAAAATTGGAAGAAAGAAAGAAATAAATAAAGAAAGAAAGAAGGAAAGGAAGAAAGAAAGAAAGAAACAAAGAAGGAAGGAAAGATAGAAAGAGAGAAAGAAGGAAAGAAAGAAAGAAAGAAAGAAAGGAAGGAAGGAAGGAAGGAAGGAAGGGAGGAAGGAAGGAAGAAAGGAAGGAAGGAAGAAAGAAAGAAAGAAAGAAAGAAGGAGGAAAGAACAACGAATAGCTTCCTAACTGCAGCCTTCGTCTAGTCAAAGGGCGCCGATTCATAGAACATTGGTTTTATTTCTGGTGGAAAAACAGAAAATCACCCCTTTTTCCTGAAAGAAATAATTGAGATTGGCTGATACATCCACGCTTGTTTCTTCAGATAGTATGCCCACTCCGTCTTTCACAGTTCTGATGCGGGTTCGTTGCTTTCGAAACAGATATTTGTCAACCAAGCAGCTTCTGGAAGAGTATGTAAGCTAGCAAGGGTTTCCACGTCTTTGAAAGTTTACCGCACTGTTTAATTTTCTTTTCCGCCCTCAAGAAGCATCCGCTTCAGCGGCTGGATTTTATTATCTCTTGTTCCCCGCAAATTATAGCTAGCGACAAAATGACTAATTAATAATGGACTGAAAGAAACTACGAGCATAAAAGCATTTTGTTTCTCTCTTTCTCAACGTTGAAGTGAGATCTCGCTGAGTGCACTCAGCTGTAAAAGGCAGCAATTTTTGTAAACCCTTCTTTCTTGCTGCCTGCGAACTTTAAGCAGAGCTTCCTACCGCCAGCTACTTTTACATGCATCTTTATTGAAGAAGTTTGCTGAGAGCCTTTGCTTAGCGACTTTAGTACTAGGATATTCGTTCCTTAAATTTCCTTCGCTTGTATACTGCTATGAAACATGCCAAAAACTTTTCACAGATTTCAACGGACACAATTAACAGGGTGCTGCTGAGCTTCGCCAAAACAGTAGAACACGAGGGAGAAAAAACTACTGAAGACTCTGGGAACTTTTGCCACAAGTAGCATAGTCATCTTTAAATGAAGAGAAGATGGTCGTAGTTTTCCACGCTGCGAAACTTTTTTGAAGAAAAAGAGAAAATGGCATCTATCCTGATACCATGGCACAAAACGACATTTATGTACTATAAAGTTTATGCCAAGATCGGCATAAAAAATGCACCATCATTCGCCTTCCTTCACGCAAAAACCACTGCTAGTGACAGTGGTTTTCAAACGGCGCTCTTGCAACTCAATAAGCCCGTTTCTGGCACCAGTGAGATCATGATTCTTTGTGGAGCACAGGCCTCTCATGGATGAACTGAATTATTCTACCAATTATTCGACCTATTTTGCTAAGCTCAAACAGTGTCGGTGCCTGACTGCGTGTTATCACGTCTTCTAGTATAACGCTTCAAAACGCTTCAAGACCGCAAAAATGGATCACAAAGCCATACAACTGCAGCCTTCAGCGAAGTTCTCTGCATAACATTTTTATTGAGGAAAACCAGTTTCCCCACTGCATTCATGAGTACTATCAGACCACCCGGCTACTACCAAGCAGTAGTCTGCTCAACCTTCCTTAACTAGCAAGATGAACAATACTGTTTACTGCGTAACATTGAGGAACGTTAGAGACGTGCACACGAGTGCAGGCTGCATCCACATACTCCATTGTGCGCTAACAGTTTTGCGGCTCCTCTAACGAACCTTACCCTCTCGCTGCAGTGGGCCACCACTGACATGCTCAAGGAATATTCTCCGGCCTCCGTCTTCGAAAGTGGTCTGTAGGGTTCATTTTCAATAACGCCAAGTGGTAGAAGCTCCTGGTGAGCCGTGTTTCTCATAGCACTTCATTGCAAATGTAAATGTGGAGGAGCAATGTATACTGGAATCGTCGTGGCGAAGAAAACACTGCTGAGTCCAGGAGAAGCTTGTGCCATTCTTAATCACAACCAGCTGATAGAGGGCCTGTGGAGGTGTGTCCTGCTTCAAAGAATACATTCACTGTGTTTTTAAAAAATAGTTTGTGTTCAAATCGTGCTTGTACACTTTTTCGCAGTCTGCTTCAACTTACTCGCCTGCTATTAACTAACGGCCACCTACAAGGGTACTGTGTGAACCAGAAAAACATTTAGGAGGGTATTCTTTAAATGTGTTTCTATGGGCTGCGATTTCGCCCAGGAGCTCACCCCCAACATGAGTGACTCCCTTACGCACACATCGCGTTGCGTATGAGTATATATCGCTTTCGAATTTCTTTCATAATTCCACATTGTACTCTGCGATGTACTCGGCTCTTCTTCATGAATAGAAGAGGCCCTACGACAGCTTAAAATCAGAAAAATGCCTTTAAAACTTTCTTTGGAATGTATGAGATGCATCTCTAACTTTTCTTCCAAGCCGTGCCGTGCCGGCGCCACGAGAGCCGCCGCGTCTTCTATGCGTCACGGGTCGGTATTCTTTACAGAGCACCGGATACGTGACTCTGCGCAAGCGCGGCGGCAGATGAAGGAGGCGAGCAGTGGAATGGGTGACTTCTGCTGTTGGCTCATCCGCAGCGCGTTGCACAGCAGCTCCTGTGCAAAGCTGGATTGAATTTCACAATTGAATTCTGTTCAATGGCCCAAGCGCAATTAAATTGTGAATTGAAAGGGAAACCGAAATTGTAATGAGGAATGTTCAAATGTGCACTGCTTTTCGTACACAACGGCAAAATGCGAACGCCTAAGTAGATTCTTTCTTATTTCTGGGCATCTCGGTGCGGAAATTTGTTTCTTTTTCATTTTGGAATTTCCTTTCCGTAGGATCAGCTCCCAGGCTCAACAAATGAACTTTCTAACTTGAGCCGGAAAACAAAAGTTGCAATAAAATAGCCTGATGTATTTGAAACTAAGGACGAGAAATTTCTTTTGCCTCTTGAGTGCCTCGTAGGCAATGCTAGAGAAGTGCGAATATCTGTATTGGATGATCGCAACATTCCTTTGTAGTAGTTAGGGATACAAAAACATTACGGAAAACAACGCTCAGAAAAGAGCAATCTCTTTTCTGGTCGGTTTCTATGCACTGTCTTTAACCCCATTTTATAGCGTGCATCAACAGCAGCAACTGTTTTTGTTGCCCGGGAACATCCTCTTACTACATACATTGCTGTTGACACCATGAGAACACATATGCGGCACCTCACACGGGTTCCCTGTCATCACCTCGCAACACTCTCAATAATTAGACCGCGTACTGCATTCGCCAAAGTCATTGAAGCCCATCGCGCCTATCTTCCATCGCAGTTCACCCCAGCGTCAAGACCGTGCTCACCCTTATGGAGTCTTCATGAACCTCGGGTTCACCTCTATATTCCTGGCATTACAAAGAAAGCTGGTGTATCACTGCCCGCTCTCAAACAACGGACATTGAATCACTTGCATTCTTACCACAGTCACCGTATACATATTTACACAGATGGATCAGTTCACTCGACCAGTTCTGCGGGGTCGGCGGTGATACCGGCCAGATCCGTTTTCATGAAAGTGAAGATGACCTATCCAATATCTTCAACTGGTGCGGAACTCGCAGCCTTACGGGCTGCGGTAGAGTTCATCAGTCAAGAACCTCAACATGACTGGACGCTTTTCACCGACTCTAAAACAGCCCTTCAAGCCCTGCAAGCTGCGCTACGCCGCGGGTCGCAGGAGCAACTTGTTGCTGAGATCCGTCTACTGTACCACGGCACCGTTTCCAAAGGTCATGACATCATTTTTCAATGGCTGCCAGGACACTGTGGTATTAACGGTAATCACCAGGCCGATGCGGCTGCGCGTTCTTCTCACGACGACGGACATCCAGTGAGGATCCCAATATCGAGACCTGAAGCTGCGTGTGGGCTTCGCCCTTTGGCGCTGGAGCTCACACCTTCAGCGTGGAACACGGGAAAGGTTTGCAACCTCCGCCTCAAGGCACTGGACCCTGAACTGCGCCTTCGTCTTCCACGTAACTTAAAACGTCGCGACGCAACACTGTTATGCCGTTTATGGATCGGTGTTACATTTACCAATTACTATGCTTTCCGGATGGGGATGGCCGACAGCCCTGCTTGTGAGAGCTGAGGTTGTGAGGAGACCATCGCTCATATTCTCTGTGAGTGCCCTGCATTTGCGAGAGCAAGAGATACACTGTGTTGTGCCCTGGACAGCCTAGATCCTCGCCCATTAACAGAGCCAACGATCCTCGGTCTGTGGCCACAGCAGTCGACTGCCCTCAAGGCATACAAGGGACTCTTTGCCTACTTGAGAGCGACTGGATTGAGTTACAAATTGTGAGAGCGTTGTGCGTGTGTGTGTGTTATGCCTTTTTTCCTTCTCTCTTCCTCCTTTTAGTCCCCTAATCCCGCTTCCCCAGTGCAGGGTAGCCAACCGGAACCCCTTTCTGGTTAACATCCCTGCCTTTCCCTCATCCTCTCTATCTATCTATAGCGTGATATGCGTCGACCACAACACATCATGACTCAGACGTCCGGGTAACTGTGTGCGCGTTGGGAAAGCGAGTTATTTTTTGCACCTTACCGGGGATAACAGATATTTGCGGCAGGAGGAAAAAATGTGTTTTTAGAACCATTTTTAAAAACAAGCGCCTTCTGCAGCTGGGTTGTCAAGGCTTGCATCGCGTCATCTTCTGGATAGTCTGCAAACTAGAAGTGCAGCAGTGAACGCATACCAACTCTTAGTGCATACCTCAGCATCCAGAAGACTGGCACCGTCTGTTGGTGGGGGATATTAAGAAATCCGCGAGCGAAAGGGAGAGGGCGAAGATCGGTACATCACTGGGAGACTCGCGAATTATCACCACGACCAGATCAGGCTTTGGTGAAGCTAGCCAGACGCAAGAATGCCCCGTATGTCTTTTAGATGTCTCCACCTGTCCCACCACCTCCTTCCACCACCACTTCGCACCCGCTTGTTATTGGTTGCTATAGCAACGCTGAGCATGTGCAGAGAGCCGTAGGTGCGAAAGGCAGTGCCACCTTTTCTTTAGTTTCCCGGCCGCGGTACGCAGCCTTGAGCGCCTGCCAGGACCTTCTGAAGTCGGTCGCCAAGATTCATCGAGAGCTCTGGCTAGAGCCACTACCGCCAGTGATAAATTTGCATATTTGATTTAAAGTCTGGTTCTATATTTTTACACAATAGAAGAGCACAGTAGCAAATACCATCAAAGAAAGCCTTCCAGTTTATAGCGTAAGAGTACTGTGACGAAGTGGTGATCAGCCACCGTGGACTTGCAAGGGTACACCTGCTTGTAGCCGTGGCAACTGGAAGGCGGCTTACAACAATGTAATGACAGAGGAAGGACCAATGCCCCTTACTGGCGGGCCTCATTTAAGAAGCATTCGTCGCTTGCTTCTTGACTTGCATCCGACTATAGTCATTTAATGTGAGAGCGTTCAAAGCCTCATCGGGAATAAATTGCGTTGTCGGCGAGAGCAATTCTCAGTACCGGAAATTAATGACCAACTCAGAAGTGACAACAATACGTGTAGATGCATCTTCATTTGGTCCGTGTCATCATCTCTAGACGATTGCGCGGGAACATCTAACCCTGGCTTCAGTTACCCGAAGGAATGTCTGGCTGTGTGTTGAAAGACGTGTAGTGGTCTACTCTCAACCATGAAAGAACTGCACAAAATTTCATTCAAAGGCATCAACAACTTCTACTGCTATAGTATTGTCAACACATATTAGAAATAAATGTGCCTGTCAAATACTTATCGCTGAGCAAGAGCCAAGATTAACTGTCGTCGATACATCAATAGTGAACAAGCATTGATTAAGATTGCTAATATTTTTCGACGGTTGACTGATATGGATTTGCTTTACTTACACACCGTGCGTTAGCGTATCCCAATGCGCTCTTGGCACGGCACATTCTCCACTTTTATGAGAAGTTCTGCTATTCATTGAAGCACACATATGTGCAAGTGCTGGCGCTTTCCTAGCCGGTATAATTGCGGCTGAAATTTTTTCACTCATGTTATGCAGTGCGCGTTGTTTACTTTTCCAACGCACGGAATTGCGTTCGTGCGAAGCATTAAAGTAAACAGTTCTTGAAGTGAAGAGCTACACAACACGACGGCGCGTCACCGTGTGAATGTTCATGCCTTTCGTCTGCTGCAACAGGCGTTCACATTCTGAAGCTATCGCTCGCCGTATACCCAGCGGTCTTAGAAAACTAGTGCAGCGGATCCCGATGCCCGTCACGGTCCTGGGCAAGCCACTAATGTGTGTCGGGAAAGATACTATCAGCACGTGCTGGGCTTAAATTTTACTTCGAATGGAAGCATATTTGATGTGAAAGATACTCGTAGAGAGCGATGAAGCGTATGTGGCAGAATTGGAGCAATATGAGGACTACTGCAGTAGGATTCGGTGATGTTGCGTGGTATTGTAGAGCAGTTCGCTGGAGGATTTTTATTAAGAGGAACAAAGCGGCACCCATGAACAATCTCTTGCTAGCGAACCCAGCATGGCCAGTGTCCATCAGACAGTGACCGTGGCGCATGAGAAAGTATGAAAAGCTTCGGTGACATAGTGACGAAGGTCCTCAGGGATTTTGTGGGTTTCCAGAGAGTCAGTCATATTGATCAATGATACCTATGTGTGACGTTGGCAAAGTTCTAACCAAATGATTGTGTCAAAGTGATGCCCCTGTCCTGAGCGCAAGTTCAGTGCGCTTGCAGGGAGTGACCTTTAACCCCTCCAGTCGCCTTTACATTGCAGTTAGAAACAAGGAAGCAAAAGACCGTTGCAGATGCGAAAGTGGTCGGTGGCTGAGAGAAGAAATTTTCGAAACACAGCGGTCTCTCAAGTCTTGTGTGTATAACGTGCCAAAGCGACTCAGACTATGAAGGACGCCACAGTAGAAGGCTGGAAATATTTTCGACCACCTCGAATTCTTTAATCGACACTGACATCGCATGGTACCGGAGGTTCTAGCATTTTGCCTCCTGTGAAAAGCGACCGTGCGGCAGAGATCAAACTTGCGTCTTTTGGGTCAACAGGTTGAGTGCCATATGCACTGAGCAGCTGCAGTTTCGTGGAATGCAATTTTGTGACCGTAATTTTCAGAATTATGCTTGTTTACGAGACACAGAGCACGTACAATGAATATAACCTAATTTCAGGATGCGACAACGTAATATTTATTTGATGGCGCCAATGTTGCGAATGGAGATAAGTACCTAGCTCATCCACGAATCCAACCGAGAAACGTGATGGAGCACAAAGAGCCTAAGAACGGTGCAGCTGATATTAAATGGGGGCAGCACCAGTTGCGTACCTCTGCGCTTGAGGCCGACAGTTGCGTGACTCAATTTCAGAAGCACCTTGGTGCAGCTGAATGCACTTCCGGTTATTCAGGAGAACTGTTCATGGCGAAGTTCGTCACGGTGACCTTCATCATCACTGTTGTAGCTGTTGGCTATGTTCCGTACACCCATCGTAAACGGAAGCATTTTTCGATGAAGCAACTGTAGTTTGAAGCTACACTGCCTAATCTGAGGGAGTGAGGGAAGCATTGTTCATGAAAACAGGTGGTGGGCTGAACCTGACCGCGGTGGCCCCGTTTCAATGAAGCCGAAACGCAAAGGTGCCCGTGTGCTGTGCGATGTCATTGCAGGTTAAAGATTCCAAGGTGGTTGAAATTATTGCTGCAGCCCTACACTAAGGTACCTCTTTCTACCATTCTACTCTTAAACCCTCCTTCATCCCTTTCCTTACCGCCCCGTTCAGGTGTCAGCCGATATGTGAGACAGATACTGGGCCATTTCCTTTCCCCAAAAAAACAATTTTTATTTTCCATTGAACTCACCATCGCCAGGCGGCGGCGGCTGCGTGACGTCATGGCTGTCACGTATTTTTTCCTTTGTTCAAGTTCAAACTCGTCCTGAGTGCGAGGAAGCTACGGAGGGGAGTAGTAAAAGCTTCCGGTTTTAAAACTGCTTTCCTAGAATATATTGTGCTCAGCGATGCTAGAACCACCGGCCAGATCTGTGTTTCAACCCTGCATCACAGATGATTTTTCTACTTCTTCATTCTCGACATCATCAAAAGTGAGAAATCTCTCTACAAACCGCGGTGGCTCAGTGGTTAGTGCGGTCGGCCGCATCCGCGATTCGGCGGAGGCGGAAGGCAAAATGTCCCCGTTGGCTGCCCTATGTCTGGGCGCTTAAATATGGTTTATGCTTTATGGGGGTTTAACGTCCCAAAGCCACTTAGTCTATGAGGGACGCCGCAGTGAAGGGCTCCGGACAGTTCGTCCACCTGAAGTTCTTTAACTTGCAATGGCATCGCACAGTACACGAGCCTCTAGAACTTCGCCTCCATCGAAATTGGACCAGCACGGTAGGGATCGGGGCCGCGTCATTCGGGTCAGCAGCCGAATGAAATGACCAGTGAGCCACCGCGGCGGCGGGGAGCGTAAATATTCCGAGGACGTCGAACTTATTCCGGGGACTTCCTCATTGCTTGCGGATTATTTATTTTTCTCTACTAATTATGCTATCAAGTAGAATATAAAAATAGTGAGACTTGTGATGAGAATACCGAGAAGCATACCTTTGACGGGTGGTCATAGTGAGCTTCAGCCTATTTTTAAACCCTATCTAAAATAAGGCCAGACGCCCTGTATATACGCATATTCATTGTCTCCGAGAGGGCGAGAAAAATAAAAAATGAAAGTTTGTTTTTTGGGGAAAGGAAATGGCGCAGTATCTGTTTCACATATCAGCGGGCATCTGATCCGCGCCGTAAGAGAAGGTATAAAGGAGGGAGTGAAAGAAGAAAGGAAGAAAGAGGTGCCGTAGTGGAGGGCTCCGGAATAATTTCGACCACCTGGGGATCTTTAACGAGCACTGACATCGCACAGCACAACGGCGCCCTAGAATTTCGCCTCCATCGAAACGCGGCCGCAGCGGTCGGTTTCGAACCCGGGAACTCCGGATCAGTTGCAGAGCGCCGTAACCACTGAGCCACCGCGGCGGGTTACAAGCGCTGAAAGGAGAAATAAAATTCATCCAAATGCAGTCGAGATTTTGAGAGAACAGTTTAAAAAAAGAGGGCAGCGGTCAAGGCATTTTTATGAATGCACAGTGGAATGGAGGATTTTGGAAGGCAATGCGATCGCCCTTTTAAAAAAATTGCCCTTTGTAAAAAGTCTCGCTGTTCTCTGACAGTAAAAGATTATTGAAGTTATTTGCAACAAATTGTTTTAATTGGCATTGAAGAATACCTTTATATCTCCGCTGGTTTTGATTGTTGTGCCGCCAATTTCAAAAAATACAGCGTTTTTTAATTTGACCACGCAAGAGATCAAACCAGCGAATTTGAGGAATCTCGAAAAATTATTTTCTCTTCTAACCGATGATAATCGATTCCTTTTTGATATATGGAAAATATTTCGATGTTCATAGCAACAAAAGGTTCGAGTTGCCGGTTTCTTATTCGATACGTACTGGAACTTATATCCTTTTGGAGCAGTAAACTTGCTCAGTGATCACGCTAATACAATACAAGTTAAGATGCACCACTAAAACAAACTGAGAAAATGGACTGTGTCTTGTTGCTACGCAGTGCGACTTCGTAAGTTGACATTTTAAGCTTTACCAAATGGCATGTCCAGCTTTCCTGTTTTCGCTGATTGCTTTCTCCTGACAATGCAAATGTTTCCAAACATGTCGCCCGACGTAGTTCGTATAAATCTTGGGAAAAGATCGAGGGGCACGCCGCCTGCGCTGAAGATGAGCGATGGAACGTTTATTCAGATAAAAACAAAGCATCACACTACAGTGATAAGGTCAGACCCTAGACTCCAGATGTTTCAGCAGCGGTTTGTTAACGTGGATGTATAGCCGAATAAGGGCAGATGTTTCTTCCTGTGTTAAAACACGCATTCACTACCGCTGATGGATGAAAAATAACACGCTGAGACTTCTGTTGATGCTCAGCCCGAATTGGATGAGGTAAAAGAAAAGCTGCTTCTACTTTTGAAGCAAACAGATATAGGGCTTTACAAATATTTCCGAATCATGACAAGGGCACCTGCTCCCTGAAACCCGCCGTGGTGGCACAGTGGTCAAGGCGCTCGTCTACCGAGCCCGAGTACCCGGGTCCGAACCCGAGCACGGCGGCCGCGTTTCGATGAAAGCGAAACGCGAAATGCGCTGGTGTGCTGTGCAGTGTCAATGCACGTTAACGATCATCAGGCGGTCAAAATTAATAAAATGAGGACCACTACGGCACCTATTTCTTTTTTCTTTTTTCACTCATTGCTTTATTTCTTCCCATAGGGCGTGGTCCAGGTGTCCAACGATATATTTGAGACAGTAACTACATCATTTCGTTTCCAGAAAACTAATTTTCAGTTTTTACATCTGCTCCATGCACTGAAAGCCTGACACCCAAATTGGCAACTGCCGTTTTGTGGCCCGCTGCGGTGGCTCAGTGGTTAGGGCGCTCGGCTACTCATCCGGAGTTCACCGGGTTCGAACCCGACCGCGGGGCCTGGGTTTTTATGGAGGCAAAACGCAAAGGCCCCCGTGTGCTGTGCGATGTCAGTGCACGTTAAAGGTGGTGGAAATTATTCCGGTTTGGTTTTGGTTATATAGGAGTTTAACGTCCCAAAGCAACTCAGGTTATTAGAGACGCCGTAGTGAAGGGCTCCGGAAATTTCGACCACCTGGGGTTCCTTAACGTGCGCTGACATCGCACCGCACGCGGTTCCTCTAGAATTTCGCCTCCTCCGAAATTCGACCGCCGCGGCCGGGATCTAACCCGCGTCTTTCGGGCCGGCGCTGAGCACCATAACCACTCAGCCACCACGGCGGCTCAAAAATTATTCCGGTGCCCCCCACTACGGCACCTCTTTCTTCCTTTCTTCTTTCGCTCTCTCCTTTATCCCTTTCCTTATGGCGTGGGTTAGGTGTCTGCCGATATATGAGACAGGTACTGCGCCATTTCCTTTCCCCCAAAACCAATTATTATTATGATTATTTGGGGCCAAGTGGTAAGATGACAGTTGAAACTGTTGGTGCTACAGACTGCTGGTGCAGGTTCCCGCACATGTTTCATGCATTCTTCTATGATAGAGAGATTTATCTTTTTTGGAAATTGTAATGTAGACCTTACTAACTTATCGCTGCATAAAGAAATTTATCTGAATGCGTGAATAGGAGACTGCTATCGTCGAACGTGCAAGTGCCTGAATGTTCTATAATTTTGCTGTGTAGCTGTTCGGCCTCACTGACCTGGGTAATAAGTATTAATGGGTTAATGCCAATATCCACTGAATTCGCAAATCTCGAATTCACATTCATAGATCGCTGGAAGTCTATACGCCACTCCTGGCGCAGTGGTGAGGCAGTTGAGGGATGGGCTACTGCTCTGGGTTGGCAGGTGCTGCCACCGGTGGGGCGTATGCGATCCAGGTTGCTCTATGCGATAAACCGTTCAGCAACAATCAGTAATTTAGGCGCCAGCTGCCATCGTGGTCAGGTCGTGTTTTCTCAGAAGGTCACGTGACCTAGGTGGCGCACCTAGGTTGCCGTAGTGGCCTGTTGCCCCAGCCTGTCCGGCTGTGAGGCTTCAAACGGTCGCGAACGCCGACGCGGGACAATTTGTTTTTGCGTCACGGGTCTGCTAAGGCTCTCTCGTTAAAACCTGGCTGACCAAATTGACATAGTAGAGGCCAAAAATTAGAGCCTGCATGAGTGTGAAGAAAGTTGCCTCGTCACACTGATGCAGGCTCTGATTTCTGGCCACTACAACCTTTTTTCTCCCTTGCACTCTGTTGAAACTAATTTGTCAGCTGAAATTTTGTGTTTCTGCCGCATTTCGTGTCACTGACAGCCGTTCTAGAGGCACTTAAATGGTGTGTGTGGCCAGCTTGTAGTGCTTTCATCACCTTTTTGTGGAACACTCAGTTTCAGCTGATAGCAATAAAGCTTTTCCAGTTCTTTCTTAAATAAATGCGTTTATGTAATATGAAACAGATTTATTATACATGAATTCCATTGTTTTTTTTCTGATACCTTACTTTTATGTTGAAATTTGCTTTAAGTGTCGTGATAGGCTTGAGTTGTATGCCATTATCTACTTCTCTAGAAAGCTCATGCACTCTTCCTGCAGGACCTATCGCGTTTTTAGTAGCGCGTAAAAGTTGTTTCTCAGCATGCATTAGAAGGTTTTAATTAACCAAATAGTTAGAGAAGAACATAAGCAACAAACAAATTGGGTGGCTAAGTTTATATTTTACTGTAATCAGCAATATGAGGCTTTTGACGATCCTGAAGCATCTCAGCATTGCTATATGAACAAATAATCAAGAAATGATCTCCTGAAATGCTTTGAAGGGAAGGCCGTTATCTAATTTTCTTTACGCCGCGTGCAAGTAATCACCAGTGCTTGCGGATGCAATCCTATAGATACACCGCCTTTATTGCATTTCGAAGTGTATGGAATACCCTTGGGTGTAGTAAAATTCTGAAATAGTTCTTTCGTGACAGTCACTTTTACCGACGTTATTGCTCGCCTTGGAAGATTATAAGATTATAAGATTGTGTATTATAAGATTGTGTATAATATTGATTTTTAAGGCTCGTTTTGCATAGGTTAGACGAGCTCAATAAATTAGTAGCCGACAACATTCTCGTTCCGCCGTACTGAAAAACGCAGCAAGGCCATCCGCTGAAATGTTGGTACTGGAAAAAATGCTTCAAAGTCAGCTTTTAAAATAGAAGTGCTATGGCATGCAGCGTTTAGACTGGTGACTGCAACGTGTCTTGCAAGAGTACCTGACAAGGAATCGCAAACTTCGAAACTCTTACAAAGATCATTAGAAGTGTAAGCTTCTGTTGTTGCATCGTGATTAGGCTCTTCTATTTCCAGAAAAAAATTTATTTGTGGCCTGGAGACTGTTTGTGTGGTTGCCCAGTAGGTTGGATAAGGGTTCTATGAATTTAAGTGAATACATCTGGAAAGAGTTCTAATATAAACTGTAGAAGCAAGTGTGTGAGCAACATTACTGTGCCAGCAGTGTATTCATATATATAAAGACTAAGTTAAAGCTTACTGCACCGCAAACGCCTTAAATTGATGTGAGCCATGGACCTCCCAAGCATGTAGTTTTTTTTTGCTTGGCGTGTTGGCCAAAAAATACAATGAATTTGCTAAGCCCATCAAACTCCCAGAAATTTTTCAAACCGGAGGGACGGTAAATGAATTGCAGATGGTGAAAAGACTGCGTAAAATGCAATTAAAGTTCAAGAAAGATTGAACCCTCATAGACGCAATGCAATCGATGCAATCGCATAAAATCTGATCTCTCTCCGAAACAGTTTGTTTTGTACTCGAAAAATGAATTTTCTCAATAGTTTGCAGATTGCACTGTTCAAAGAGAGACTTTCTACAGATACGCTGTGTAGACCATGCGCCAAAATAAAGCAGCCATAGTGCTTTTTATACCAGCTGTTGTAAAGGCGAGAATAAAATGAGCACAAAAATGAGAATAAAATGAGAATAAAATCCAAAAAGTGTACATCACTATCTACTCACTTTTTAATGCTATTTTTGTAACCGCCTCTTACAGCCCGTTTATTTCGTATTTTTCGCTTCCTCCTGCACAGAACAGAGTGTAACTGTGCCATACCTACATAACTGTCCTGGTCTACTTTTCTGACCAACTATGAGAGGCACACATTTACAGTTGGGGCAAACATGAAGCCCGATAAAAAACTTCTATATTGCGACGTCTGGGCGCGTTACAATCAATTGATAGAGGTTGGATAGAGTGCACCCCATCTTATCATATACTGTCTATATTTTAGATAAGATGCCCGCATATGAAAATGCAGCCTCTGTGGCTTGTGGATCCAGTAGTGTCTAGAACGACCTTTGATTGGTGGCAATATCGAGGTGTGCTGTACCTCCGTAAGATATATTTGTGAGGCACGGCAGGGCATCAGAAGAGCATGGTAGTTGTTTACGGGAGTTTCAGGATGTTTGGCTCCAAGGAGGGATTTCTGATTAAGTGAATTTAATATGCAATTGTATAGAACACAAAAACGCTGAATTATGCTCAAACATGTCAATAGGAGTCAGGGTTGCCGCAGATCCGCCGCCAGCAAAAAATCCAGTTTCAAAACTTCTCCCGTTTTCTTGATTCGTATTTACGACACTTTGGCTTTGAAATGCAAAGAACATTTTTTTGAAGTCTTTACTGCGTAGTTAACCCTGAATAAGAAGTATTTGGCAGAAAATATTTTGTAACTTTGGAGAATATTTTTGCGCTTTTCGATAAGGAGTCTCGGCAGCTCGTACCATGGGTTGCATCAGACGCAAGAGAAACTTTGCTTGTTGGAAGTATGAATGTTGATTGTGCAACGAGCTGGTATCGCTTGCTGTTAATTAGGATATTTGCAGTGGTTATGTTCCAGTTTTTTACGGCGTATTTAAAAGATCAGTGTTTTTGTACTAAAAATGCCACTTAAGGGCCTAATCACAAGTTAAATCTTGGGCGGAGTTGAACATTGGGCGGAGAAAAAAAGCGATTCAAGAGGCAGCCGTCTTTTAAAGCCCTTTTCCGCTGCAAATTGCTTTTTACAGTCAATTAGGTTAAGGATTTCCGGATCATCGGTTTGTCACAGTTTGGAAATTAGGCTTTGATGTGGACCTATTTCAAGCATTTGCAATGCTGTCAGGAGGAGCAATGCTGGTGTCAACATGACAAACAACGTAGGCATGAGCTACCATAAAGAATCGATTTTTATTGAAGAAAAAGACCTAATACTCTTCATGACATATAAGTGTGCATATACGCCAATCAATTCTGAGGTAAACAAACAGATAAAACTTGAAAAGGCAAATGAAAAGGAACTTTGTAAGAAGGAAACGTATGAACTGCTGATGCGCTCTGTTCCTCCTTCATGAAAAACCAGTGGCTATACTGGAATAAGGTTTGCTCATTAGTGTTTCTGTGGAAACAAATTTAGAAAATGGAGGTGCTTATATGTGTTGCTTCACACATTAGGTCTTTTTCATTACTTCTAATACTGTTATGCATGAAACGTTATGTAGCACCGCCATTTAAAACTTCTGTATGTTGATGCCGCCGCAATACACAGTCATCACAGCGACAGCGGCCTGTCATCACAGCGACAGCCGCTGTGACAATCTCAAGAGTGTGGAAGTGTGTAGCAGGTTCGTGCAACGCATCCGAATCTTACATGCGCTAACCAAGCACTTCACGAGAGATGAATTATGGCTCATCTCTTTGCTGACATCGATTTTACTGCTTTCCTGGTTGATACAACGGTACACATGGGATACTTCATTGGCCCCATTTTTAGCATCCAATTGCCTGGAAGAGCTGTGGTGAACTTAAGCCTGAGGATTTTTCTACCGATACTTTTATTGATCACAATTCCCGGCGCGCCTTTATGTCAACGACGACGACCAATATTGCTTCGTCCTCCTGCATGACTATTTCTCTTTTCGGAGCCTTGCTTCTCGTCTAGACTCCCGAGGATCTCCCGGAATTCATATGCTGCTAGATGTCTACCTATATTGGCGTCTTTTTTAAAAATCCTTCCATCTCTACCATTCGCTGGAGGAGATCGGTAACTTATCTGTCGTACAAAGTTTGAATACTGTACCTACCTGGATCAGCCACGTATAATAGAAACCTGAGTCGTGTACACCAAGTTGGCAGGACCGAAAGCCGCAAATGCCTTGTTTGCACCCAAAGACAGAGCTGGTGCAGTTTGTCGTGTACCTAGGCGCAGACAATTACGGGCTTGCATCACGCTTGAGATATGAAGGTGAATACCGTAGTCAAGCTTAGCACGAGACAAAAGTAACATATCACATCAATTATATTTTTGGAGAAAGTACTGCTGATAACAGTGATTACTTTGTTTAAAATGCATTCATAAATCATAATATTGCACCTCTGCTGTGCCTTTTAGCGAACACCGTAAATAATATATCGGAAAACATTGCGCTTGATAGCCTCACCTCGAAGAGCGTGCAAAATATGTCCTCTTGAACGCTACTATTCTTTTCCTAGCTTCTGGCCCAACTTGAATGGTCGAAAAGCAGAATATAAAATTCCTTGATCCACAAAGTACCGAGTTTAAAAATTCTGGCATTTTTGTTCAAACACTTCCAACAATATATGAAAATTAATACCACACTTAGGTTATGCCTCTGAAAGTCTTGTCCTTTTTTTTTGTCTGGAAAACTAAATGTTTTTTCGCGTACCTGCGTAGGGAGTAAAGTGAAAAAGAAATGTATTGCCGCCAGCATTTATTGCGAACTTTCGAGGCAGAAGCTTGTTTCTAGTTTTCGCTGAAAGAAAGCGTCTGCATGCATGTGACTGTGCCGCGCACATGATGAAGATGAGGATGATGTCATCAGGCTTAATGGCACATACCCACGGCGGTGCATTTGCCAGGGTGAATTGCTGATACAAACGCACGCATGTGCAAGAAGTGGAGCAATTGGGTAATATTTCACAGAGACTCGAATTTGCATTAAAAATTAAGAATAAAAACGAAAATGAAAAATTTGTGAAATCACATTCTAGGAGAGGAATATCCCTGATGGAATTATTATCCTTTAATAAAATCGCACGCTGGTTTCATGGCAAGTCTCTTAGCGCTTGCCCCAAAGGAGAGGAGGATCTGAATAGATTGAGGTAGCCCCAGTCGAGCGAGGGGGGTCTCCAAGTACATTCTGCGGAGAGAAGGGAACCTCCGGCAAAAGAGTAAAGACTCAATTTCACCAGAAGCTTCACAGAGGTTTCTCAGAGGTACCCGTGATCGACATATAGATTTTGTCGCGGTATTCTGCAGCGAAGAAGGGTCATGGACACCTCAAATTTCCTTGAAGTGCGCATCCGCACACAAAAAGGAAAAGGAAATGCTAGGTGTTGAAAACCCGCTACAGCAAGGAAGGGCTCAACACCTTCGTCTCGCTCCCCGCGCTCACTTCTTCATGATAAGATAGATAGGCGGGTCTCAACAAAACTCCACCAATCGCCTTGTAACGCGATCGGGCTCGAAACACTGCCAACGCCTTGAAACGCACGCGATCAACCTCACCAACGCAGTAGCAGCCCCTGCCTTTAAAATAAAGTCATAATATGATAAAAAATGCTGTTTAGAAGGAGTGAACACACGGGAAGAATCGCCGCTATAAATCCGCAGCACAAATATGCGTTTGATAGCACTACCGCGAAAACATATTGCAGCACGTCATAATGAGAAAAACTGGTCTACAGGGGAAACATTCTCTCTTCATGTGCTGAGAAACGCAGTATGTATTCAGCGTTATATCTATAGCTATGTTTATAAACAGCGAAAGACAGATGATCTTTCGCGAACTACGGCCAAAATTTTCAAAGACGCGCGCAAATACCGTTAGCGCGCCGTGAGGGTGCATTTCACATGCGAGGGCGAAGCTAATGGGAACAATAAAAATTCTCAAGTGCGCCTCGATCACGCTGACTGCAAATGTCATGGTTGAGCGTTAGCACATGTTAGCTTTTGCTCAAGCGCAAAAAAACTGGCCTTTTTGTTTTGAAAGATAGAACAGTTGTATAAAATTCTCGACAAAGTCATATATATTGCAAGGTATTTCGCTCAGAAGGACATAACAGCTCTTGGCTTCGCAGCCCTTCCCAATGATGGATGGGGCTCTGTGTATATAGTTACGAAATTATTGTTTTCGTTACATTCAACTGCGCTCCAATTCCAGGAACGTTAGTAGAAAGATGAAGATATATCTCCGATTAGATATTTCATTTCAAGATGAGCTTTAAGCCATTCGCTGCGAAGCAGGCGGGTTCTCGCTAGTTTAATGTAGCTGACTGCAAGGATCAAGGCAAAAACTCGACAGGAATTTTGTTTTGTAGGATTGTCTCAAAGTTTTCTTTTGATACTTGGCAGGATAGCAAATCGGCGATGAAAGCGTTTACGTTCGTCTTCGACTTGAGTCAGCGAACTCGTTGCGCTCTCAGGCTTAGCATCATTCCTTAAACTTCGACCTCTTGCTACCAAGCGCGCAGCCCTGCAGAGCAAAAAACATTAACGCAAGTAAGCGAGCCACGACAACGATCAAATTGCTAATAACGACCACTCCACGCATTACCTAAATCAAAGTTTCATAGACGCCCCGGCAGAAAGCATTCCGCGAAGAACTTGCTTTTACTTTTTCCTGCTGGGCGGTCGTCGTTAACTGTTCCTAATACTTTTTACTAACCACTGAAAAAGGAGTGGCTTGCCTTGTAACGTTTCAGAACAAGGCTAACGCCCTAGATTTAGCAGGCAGTCTGGGTCTTTAATTTTTGTCTGTAACATCCTCGATAAAGTCAAGGGCCAAAGGGAGCGGTTCACTCGTTCCACTAGGGAGTATCTATCGGGTAATGGCACCAGCAAGATGGGAGCCCTGACCCCCCACACACGCACACACGCACGCACACACGCACGCACACGCGCACACACGCACACGCACACGCACACACACGAACACACACGCGCACGCACACACGCACACACGCACACACGCATATATATACTTATGAAGGGAGCCAACAGTCACCGAAACCAAGTTGCATAGGGGAACGTTATTTTTATTATTTTTTTAATGTGTTGTGCTTATCAGTGGGATAATATAACTTAGATTAATAAATCGGTTAAAGGAAAATACTTATAAAGCAGCAGAAAAAACAACCATGCCGCCGGTGGGATCCGAACCCACGACCTCCGAATATCGCGTCCGGTGCTCTCACTAACTAAGCTACGGCGACGGGTGTCCAATCTGCTGCTCCTCTGGGTATTTGTTTATTTTGGTGTACGCGAACCTTGAGAGTGTTCACCAGCGCCACCCTCGACCATAGCGGCGGACGTAGCACGTCCTGTAATACCGCGAGCGTGACGTGGAACGTCATCTAACGGCGAGGGCGAAAACTGTGCGAGAGCCCTCTTAAGCAACCTGTGGCATCAAGACTGCCAGAACAGAGACCCTCGTTAAGCTATTAGCAGACAAGTTAAAGTAAATGAGGGGCCGTTTGACAAACTTATGAAGGGAGCCAACAGTCACCGAAACCAAGTTGCATAGGGGAACGTTATTTTTATTATTTTTTTTGTGTTGTTCTTATCAGTGGGATAATATTGCTTAGATTAATAAATCGCTTAAAGGAAATTACTTATAAAGCAGCCGAAAAAACAACCATGCCGCCTGTGGGATCCGAACCCACGACCTCCGAATATCGCGTCCGGTGCTCTTACCAACTGAGCTACGGCGACGGCTGTCCAATCTGCTGCTCTCGTGGGTATTTATGTTTATTTTGGAGTACGCGAACCTTGAGAGTGTTCACCAGCGCCACCCTCGACCATAGCGGCGGACGTAGGACGTCCTGTAATACCGCGAGCGTGACGTGGAACGTCATCTAACGGCGAGGGCGGAAACTGTGCGAGAGCCCTCTTGGGTTCGGATCCGTGGGTTCGGATCCCACCCGTGGGTTCGGATCCGTGGGTACGGATCCCACCGGCGGCATGGTTGTTTTTTCTGCTGCTCTATAAGTAATTTTCTTCAAGCAATTTATTAATCTAAGTACTCTAATGCCCCAATGATAAGCACAACACATAAAAAACATTCCCGTGTTTGGTTTCTAGGACTTTCGTTGGGGCGTTTACAAAAGGTATCATTACAGCAAATTGCTGTAAGAATGTCGGGGTTCATCTAGCAGTGATCCCTTTCTCAACGGTTGGGCTGCCAACCGAGTGCAAAGCAATTCAATTGTTTTTAGTTGCACACACACTTTGCCCGACACACTTTGCCCGACAATCTTTCACACACTTTTCCCGACAAATCTTCAATGGTTAATAATGCCCCACTCAAACGAAACAATACCTTTACTGACCCTAGGGTTTATTAACTATGGGGACTAAGCATTTGCACCGTCCAGAAGCAATTCCGACTGACGAGGTGTCACACGTTTATTTTAATGCGAGATGGCATGCTACGAAGTATTGGACAGTCGGCCTTTGCAAAATAGCACAGGACCTAAATGAATCGTTTGGAGCTATGACCGGCATATGATCTGAGCAGGACTGCACTGGTCTATTGTTAACTAATTCCACTCTAGTAGGTGCTCCGATATTGCACTTCATACGCACCATACCACATAAGTACACATGCGCACATACCACATACGCACCATACGCACACAAAGCCGATGAGTAGTCAAAGACAGATAATCATGTAGGGCATAAAATGATATTAAGAGCCCTATTCTAACAGAATAGGTTCACTGAACCTATTCTCACAGTATAGGTTCACTGAACTCCATCGTCGAAGATTCTTCAAGCGCTACAAAAAACCGTGAATGGCTGCAAGAGGTGGCCGACAAAACGATAAGCAGCGCATGAAGACAACCGGCTACAAAAGTTGCCCGTCATAGTCTGCATGCTCAAAAGGCATATCAGCAGACGAAACTTCACAGTTGTTTTTTACAAAGAGAGCAATATTTACGCACATTTCGAATATTAACACTCACAATGAAGAAAATTTCAACTACGCGCATTATGTCAACGTCCGATGGAACTCGCCAGTGTCCCGGCAGATGGGACCTTAAAGGGCTTATTTGCACGAGTGGTTTTCGGTGCATACAGTTAAAATGTTAGCAAGAAAATCTGACCAGCTCTTCTCCAAATCCCGCATATATACGTGACTCTATGTAGGCATAGCCGGTGCACATTACGTTCGATGGCTGAGGAAAAGGACTCTTCAGAATAAGAAAATGGAAGGGAAAGAGCTTGTACTCGCATTAGCATTGCAGCGTGTCTTTCTTTGTTTTGTTCAATGTTTTGTTCATCGCTTTGTTCTTGACGCACCATGCATCCATAATAATTTGGGAGAATGCATTCGCGCCGGACTGCTCCTATTTTATTCAAGACTGTAGTTCGTGTTCTCCATGACTTATCTTCGAGTCATTTTTCCGTTTCCAGTTAACGAGATCAAAAGAGGCAGTGACCCTCGACGACCGCCTAGCAAGGTTTTTGCTGTCGTCACCAACGAGCTGTTCAGTTCTCCCTGCGTGGAAGTGCTAATAAATATTTTGAATCCCGCGCCTGTCCACTCGTTTATTGGTCACGACGTTGTCACCACCACTTCACATGTCACGGAGGATCCATAACTTAACCTCTTTATGCCCCGAAGTCGCTCGGTGAAAAACAGTCACCTTAGCTGATGCTTCCACATGATCTTAAGTATTTATTCTGCAGTAGGCTAGTGCAGGACGACGCTTAGGAATGGTTCGATGAATTCGAGCGCCTAGTGTTATTGAATAGATGTGATGGCGAAATGAAGCTTCGACACGATATTCTTAAAGGCGCATGTATTGTGTTTTTGTCTGGCGTCAAGAGAAATCTGCACGACAGACGCAGTCAAATTTTCTCGAATGTTTGCACCTGCGTCCAACACCCTGTATGTTGTTCGAGATTTTAGTAGCTAGTTTTCTGGCTTATGCCCGAGCTTTTCCCAAGCTTCAAATTTGGTTTCCTGTCTTCTTCTTCTTCTTCTTACTAAGCATGGCACATACCCACGCAGGGGGATTCGCCGAGGTTAAGTGGATAATCCCAATGAGGTATTTGCGCGGGGAAAAAAGGCTTGAGAAGACTAAATCAATAAAAAAAATGTAACAGTCAAGTGAAGCAAAGCATTCTGAATTACCAGGAATAGAATCGAGCATTTTTGGACATGCAACAATATTTTGTATACAGCTAACAAGGTAATCGATCAGTTGCACTTTTGTAATCATGAAGTTAGCCGCAGACACTTCTTAACGGGAATCCCTTTGCGCTCGCACTGAAAGAAAGAATAACTGGGAGAGACAGTTGGAGTCCTAACCTCGAAAAAGGGACCTCCAAATACTGTTTTCTCTGAACTGCGATCCGCCGGAAAGAGAATGATCTATTGTTTCAACTTGCTCACATGATACACAAAGGTTTGTCGCAGCGAACCCACATCTGCATAAGTACAAATTTAAGTGAAAGATTCTGCATCGCAGAGGCGTCATTTACACCTCACAAAGCCTTGATTTACATCACCGGGTATTCCTTGGGAACTTTAAGCGGCTAAAATTCACAGTATTGAGCAATGAATCGCTCAGGTTGGCTGAAATATGTTGGAAGCGCTGGAAACGTGGAGTTTCTAACAGAATTAGTTGAGGGACGGGATAGATTACAGGAGCGCTGAGAGCTGACCTTGTCAATAAATCAGCCACCTCGTTAAAATAGACACCCAAAAGCCCAGGTACCCTGACAAAGCAGATCTCACGCACTGTGCGCGGAGCAAAAAACCTAATCGAAAGATTAAATAAAGATTTTCCCGAATTATGCAGAGAGACTAAAACTGAAAGACAGTCTGCAAGAATAAGAACCCTTGCTACATGCCTAGGAAGTTTGAGAAGAGCCAAACCAATGGCCAGAAGCACTGCAAAGAATATAGGAGTATAATCTGGGATACGAACGGAATAGCTCCAAGCCAGCTCCTGCGAATATATCCCAACCGCCGCCTTCTCAAAGCTGCCGGAGGCATCAGTGGAGATACAGTATGAAGACGAAAATTCTGAAGGTGTTCAGAAAGGAGACAATTCCGGAGATTTGCGAGCATATGTTTTGCATGGGACGGGAAAATATGGTCATAATAGAAGACGGGGTCAGGCTGCCTATCTACAACTTGTTGCAAGTAGATCAGGTTAACCTGAAGCGGGGCTAACTGATTCTGCCTGAACCTAACTTGCGGAAGCTGATAGCGTGGCCAATGATTAGCGAAAAACAGGTGTGGTTGGGATAGAAAAATGAAACTACGAACGCCGGGGGCCGGGTCAAAGGTCCTGAGGAAAGTACGCACTGTAAGCAGTTGGAAGCGGGAGAAGAGATCAGGGATACAGGCTTCCAGATAAAGGACAGCGTTTGAAGCTGATTTTGGGAGCCCGAGACATAGCCGTATGGCACGCCTTTCCAGTAAAGCTAATGGCATGCAGCTTGTAGTTTGCGCTACCAGAGAACAAAACACAACCAAATTCAAGAATCGGTCTAATATAAGCCTTATAGAGCAACAGTAACGTGTCACGACGCATGTCAAACTTTTTATTGCCAGCTGGTGTCAACGGCCCAGAGCACGTTCCCTTTAATAACATTATTCTTAATATGGTGTCACCAGTCCAAACTTTGATCATAAGTAACGCCTAGGTATTTAACCGACTCCACCTGCGGAATTGGAGTGGAGCGGTATACTAGCGAGATGTACAAAGGAGTGTCGGGCGAAAATACCAGCACGCCACATTTGCTGACATTAAGTGATAAATAATTAGGTTCAACCAGACTTCAGTAGCATTCAGGTATGCCTGCAAACACTCGTATAGTGCATGAATATCATTTGCTGATGCGAGAAAAGCTATATCATCTGCGTATGCATAAACTGCAATGTTTGGATGAATGGGTATGCCCCGAACCAATATGTTCAAAAGCAGTGGAGACAAAACAAATCCTTGCGGCACACGTCTTGATTGAACATAGGTATTAGAACAGAAAGATCCGTCTGTACAGAAGAAAAATATATCTCTTAAAAATTCACAAATCCAAGCATAGATGTAGTGCGGTGGATGTAGCTGAGCAAGAATGTTAATAAGGACCGGTGTTCAACGCTGTCATAGGCTTTAGCAGCATCAAGTGTCACCAAGGCCGCAACTTCTCTCTTGCGCATTGAGAGTCGTATTCGGCTCTCGAGATCCACAAGCGCGGACCATATTTAACAACCGCGACGAAAGCCAATCTGTGCGGAGCTGAGGCCGTTAACGTGATGAACATGCTCTGTGAGGCGACTGTGTACTACTCTTTCTATTAGCTTTACTAAATTTGAGGTTACAGCAATCGACCGAATATTGTCTAAATGAAATCCATTCTCTGCAGTTTTCAAAAGTAAAATTATTTTCGTAATTTTCAAACTGTAAGGAATCCAAGAGTTTTCCAATGACGCATTTACAATATCCAGAAGGTGAGTTGGAAAGTATTGCGCTAAAATCTTTAACATTCCCACAGTAACCCCATCAGATCCCGGGGCAGCAGACTGCATCGAGGAAACAATTGGGAGGAGTTCCGACATGTCCATCTCGGGATAGTCCGAGTTGGGGGTGAGAGTGTGCAAAGGTTCCGTTTTCTGCACTTGGAAACGTAAATCCAGCCCCTGAGCGATACGTTCAAGGTGTTCCTTAGCTTCTTGCGGAGACAGTACCATTGACTTTATGCGGTTGGAGGCTGGAGAGTTGTTATTCTGCGCCATCAATGTATATAGAGCCTTCTTTTTCTGAGGTTTAGACAGATATGTGTTTAAATTTTGATTATAATCTTTCTTTGCTTTTTAACAATTCTTTTGAAATATGCAGAGTAGAACTCATAATTTATCCAATTAGCTGGGCTCTGATTATAGGAAAGGCTTTTCCATGCTGCTTTTCTAAGGCGATAAGCTTTCTCACACTACTCCGTCCACCAAGGCGACGGCTGTCTGGCAGGGGCTGTATGGCACACAGAGAATACAGAGCTCTTAGCAGCATCTTGCAGAAAGAAAATTGCCCGCTGAGCACTTTCTGCTCGACCTGAGCTAACTATGGAGGAAAAAGAAGCAGATATCAATTTTTTAAACGTCATGTGATTTACAAATTTCATGGTTCCACCTCCTTTTCTGATAGGAGAGGACATAATTGTAAAGGTTATTGGAAAGTGGTCACTAGATGTACCGGAGTCTACTGTTGACCATGCAGATACTCCAACCCCACGAGATGCTAATGTTAAATCTATGACTGAACGAAAAACTCCACGCATAAAGGTTACTGCTCCGCAATTGCAGCAACGCACTGCATTCATAGACATCCATGACCAGAGAAGCTGGGCGCAGGAGTCAGAGCGACTACCCCAGACACTGTGGTGCGAATTAACATCCCCTGCGATGACTGTGTTGTTTGCTCCACTCAGTAAGGTATCCAAACAGTCTGTCCTGTGAGCACCTACAGGAAAGTAGACGTTAGCAATAGTTACTGTGGCGCACTGTGGAAGCGAGATTTCAACCGCCAACAACTTACAGTCTAGGAGCATAACTTTCTGTGAGATTGATGCCAGGTGACATATTTTTGTAGAGATCATAGTTATTAACCGACCACCCCTGTCAATAATGCGGTCTACCCTGAAAATACGGAATTTTTCCATTGAAAATGTTTTAAGTGGAGAGAGCCACGTCTCTTCCAAATTCACAATATCTGTATTATGTTTATGAAGAAGTATTTCAAGATCCGTGAGAAGAGGAAGTACGGAACAACAATTCCATTACAGAACTTTTAGACCCGCCATGATTACTGACTAATGAAAGAGGCAGCAACAGCCTCCTTCAGCACATCAGTTTGGGGGATTAGTTTGGGGGGTCCTTTCTTTGCTTTGATTTGCGGAAAAGCTGACTTCGAGGGTGAGGAAGAAGCTCGACGCTTCTGGGAAGGACAGAGCATTTCATCATCCGTATTGCAGATATCTGCGTGAAAGACACTGGCAGGAGCGCTGTTGGCAGCTGGGACTTGGGATATGTCACGAGCGCACATGGAGTCACTCTTACTAGCAGCACAATTTATGAGCGATGCAGGCATCTCCGCCGAAACAGATAATTGAGAAGGCAGAGACAGGCCTGCAACAAGTTGAGATAAAGCCTCGGTGAAGTTGTACAGCATTTGCTCGACCACCACAGAAAGAGCCTGTTCTACTGAGGACACTATCGAAGTAGCCAAACTTGACTCTATGTCTGAAACAGAGCTTCGCGCACGGCTGGTAAATGTATTATTCTTCCGATCCAGGAGTGCACATGCATCTGCTCTCGAGCATTGCTTCGCTTGAAATATATCTAGCAGGTTTTGTTCGTCAGCTTGCTTCGAGCAGTTGCCATCATCAGCTGAGTAGTTACACCAGAGGTAACACTGGGGCTGACCAGAGGAGCAGCTGTCATCCGAATGCCCTTCTCCACAAACACGGCAGTGGGTCGCCGACTTACACGCTTTACCACTATGACCGAACCGCCAACAGTTAGTGCATTGAAGTGGACGGGGTTGCAGAGCATCCACACGATACACTATTGGCAGACCTTGAGCTCAGAAGGGCAGGAGGAGCCAGCAAAAGTAGTTATAACTGATTCTGTCGCTACACGCACACCATTTAATTCTCTACTACACCGATAGAAAGAAAGTCCCCCCCCCCACCTGCATTTTGAAACTCTTCCAGTGTTTCCTGTGGGGAAGATGCTGGGTCCACTCCACGAACAATACCTTTGGAGCATGCGAGCTGTTCACGGATGAATGCTTTCAGCAGTAATGACTGCGAAATTTTGCACTGGAGCAGGTCTGTGACACAAGCAATGTCAGAGGACTTGAAAACAATGCTTCTATGGCCGAACGGTCGCACCTCAGAGATCTGCAGGAAGTGGGTAGTGAGAGACCTTAGCTCGTCCTGGAGAACCTTAGAGGTTTTCATCCTGATCATTCCTTCACCGATCGGTACGAGCGCCACAGGGATGACGTCAATTCCATTTTTCCTAAAAAGGTCCAGCGGCAAGCTTTGGGTCGGCAGGCTGGCAAACCAGGCTGCCGACCCTCCGCCCAGGGCGGTCAGCGACATACCTGAACCAAACGCTCCCTCAAGTGCACATTAACCGCGCCTACAGACTTAGCCTTAGACCTGGCCAAATCCCCCACGCAGAACGGCCTCACCAGAGATGAGCACGTAGGCACCCCCAGGAAACCACAGGCACCAGAGCAAACAGCCGTTCAGAACCGCCCAGGTGGCACGTCCAGGTGACCTGCGCTGGAGCGTCCTTTTTCCTTCTCTTTTTTTCTTCTTTCTTTCTGTCTTATGTAAAAATTTCTTCCTCAGCTTCAAATTGCGTGCTACTGAGAGCGGCTGTGATATTTTTCTCCTCTACGACCGCCGAAGCAGGTTTATCGCTTTCGCCGAAGCCAAGTTGTCGAATTCTGTTTCCGCGCCTGTCAGTTCAAAACACAGTTTGAGTTCCAAGTTAGTCTACTCCTCCATCATTCATGGCATATTCACCACCACCAGATAATATTTTGTGTTTTTGAGTATAATGAATACAGAGACTGTCACCAAACCTCAATTGAGAATTAACGCAAAACAGTGAACTGCATTGTAGCTAAATGAATGAAATAAATGGCAATGAAAGGAAATAAATAAAGAAAAAAAGAAACAAATAGAGAGAGAAAGAAGGAAGGAAAGAAACAAAAAGAAAGAAAGAAAGCAAGAAAGGAAGAAAGAAATAAATAATTGAGATTGGCTGATACATCTACGCTTGCTTCTTCAGAAAGTATGCTCCCTGCGTTTTTCACAGTTCTGAAGCGGGTTCGTTGCTTTCGAAGCAGATATCTGTCAGCCAAGCAGCTTCTGGGAGAGTACGTCACCTAGCTAGCGTTTCCACGTTTTCGAAAGTTTACCGCACTGTTTAATTTTCTTTTACGCCCTCAAGAAACATCCGCTTCAGCGGCTGGATTTTTCTTTCTCATGTGCTCTTCAAATTATGGCGAGGAGAAAATGACTACTTATTAATGGAATGAAAGAAACTACGTGCATAAACGCATTTTACTTCAATCTTTCTAAACGTTGAAGATAGATTTTCTCGCAGAGCGTATTCAGCTGTAAAAGGCAGCAATTTTTGCAAACCCTTCTTTCGTGCTGCCTACGGACTTTAAGGAGAACTTCCTACCGCCAGCTACTTTTACATGCATCTTTTTTGAAGAACTTTGCTGAGAGCCTTCGCTTAGCGAGGTTGGTACTAGGATATTTGTTCCTTAAATTTCCTTCGCTTATATACACCTATAAAACATGCCATAAAATTTTCACAGATTTCAACTGGCGCAAGCAACAGGGTGCTGCTGAGCTTCGCGAAAAAAGTAGAACACGAGAGAGAAAAACTATTGAAGACTTTGGGAACTTTAGCCACAAGTAGCATAGTCATCTTTAAATGAAGAGTAGATGCCCGTAGTTTCGCACGCTGCGAAACGTTTTTGAACAAAAACAGCTAAAGGCATCTACCCTGATACCATGGCGCAAAACAACATTTACGCACTATAAATGTTCAGTCAAGATCGGCATAAAAAATGCATCACCACTCGCCTTCCTTCACTCAAAAACCACCGCTAGTGACCGTGGTTTTTAAACGGCGCTCTTGCAACTCAAGTCCGTTTTCTGGTACTTGTGAGATATGGATTCTCTGTGGAGCCCAGGCCTCTCATGGATGATCTTAATTATTCAACCAATTATTCGACCTATTTTGCTAAGCTTAAAGAGTGTCGGTGCCTGACTGCGTGTTATCAGTACTTATAGTACAACGCTTCAAAACTTTAACACCGCAAAAATGGATCCCAAAGCCATACAACTGCAGCCCTCAGCGTAGTTGTCTGCATAATTTTTTTTATTCAGGAAAACCAGTTCCCTCACTGCATTCATGAGTACTACCAGACCACCCTGCTACTACCAAGCAGTAGTCTTCTCAGCCTACCTTAACACCTTAACTAGCGAGATGAACAATACTGTTTAGTTCGTAACAGTAAGAATCGTTAGAGACGCCCACACGAATGAAGGCTGAATCAACCTACTCTTTTGTGCGCTAACAGTTTGGAAGCTCCTCTAATCAACCTTACCCTCTCGCTCTAGTGTGATAACACTTCCACGCTCAAGGATTATTCTTCGGCCTCTGTTTTTGAAAGAGGCCTGTAGAAGGCTTTTTGAATAAGGCGAAGTGGTAGGAGCTCCTGGTGAGCCGTGTTTCTCATAGTACTCCATTGCAAATGTAATTGTGGAGGAGCAATGTCTACTAGAGGTGTGTCCGGTTTCAAAGCAAACATTGACAGTGCGTTATTAAAAAGGTGTCATTTTCAAATTGTGGTTCTTAACTTTCGCGTAGCCTCCTCCAAATTACTGTCAAACAACTAACTAACGGTCGCTTGCAACGAATACAGTGTGAACAAAAAAATATTGAGAAAATTTTGTTCACATGTGTTTATATAAGCTGCGCTTCCGCTTGGGTCACTCCCTCACGCATATATCGTGTTGTTTATGAATATGCATTGCTTTTGGATTTGTTTCATTTTTGCACATTTTGCTCTAGGATGCACATGGCTTTTCTTCACGGACAAAGAATATCCTAGTACAATTTAAATTTAGAAAACTACCGTGAAAACTTTCGTTGGAATGTGTGAGATGCATCCATAAATGTTCTTCCAAACCATATCCAGCCGGTGCAAAGACCGCCGCCGCATCTGTTATGTGCCACAGATTGGTGTACTCTCTACAGTATCGGACATGTGGCTGTGTGCAAGCGCGGCGGCAGATGGATGAGGCGAGCAGTGTAATGGGCGGCTTCAGCTGTTGACTTATGCGCAGCGCGTTACACAGACTGCTGGCAGGTTACGTTTTGCTTTTGAAATTCTGCGTAATGACCCAAGCGCAGTTCGTTTGCGAAAAGAAAGTGAAGCCGGAATTGTAATGAAAAATGTGAATATGTGCACTGCTTTGCTTACACACCAGCAAGTACGAATGCCTGCGGACAATTTGCCCGCTTCTGGGCATTTCGGTGTGAAAATTTGTTTGGTTTTCATTATTGCATTTTATTTCTACAAGAACAGGTGTCGACCTCGCAAAAAGACAGTTTGAACTTGAACACCAAAATGCAGCTTCCAATAAAATAGCCGCATATAACTGAAAGTACGAAAGACCAATATCGTTTCTCTCATGAGAGCATTGTTGGCGCTGCTAAGCCAGTTCGAATATATTTGTCGCACGATAACAACGTTTCAATAGATTAGTGAATGATACGAGAAGGGGAGCAGGAAGAGGAAAGGCAGGGAGGTTAACCGGAAGAAAAACCGGTTTGCTACCTTGCTCGGGGAGAAAGGGATGAAGGGATAAAAATATGCAGGAGCAAAGAAAGTAGCAGGAAAATGAAGTCAGCATGCAAAGCCACCAAGCGTTCGGTAAAGTCACCGCCTATCATGTAGGAGAGGAGTTCTCAAGAAGCGGAGCAGCGCCTTGGAGGCCTGCACCGCCGATGGTCGCCGCGGCCAGTGACTGAAAATCGTCATTTTCGTCGTTGGCACGGATGTAACCATTTCAAGCTCACGGCAGAAAGACTGCCTTGTGTCACTGTAGGCAGGGCATTCACAAAGAATGCGGGCTATTGTCTCGTGACACTCGCAGATGGCACATGTAAGGCTTTATCAGCCATTTCGATTAAGAAAGAGAGATGGTTGGTGAAAGCCGCATCAAGACAAACGGGACACGGCAGAGGTGCTTCACGTCGTGGTAGAAGCCAGAGCTTGAGATCTGGGTCCATATATTGTAAACGTGAAGTCAAAATTGGCCTAATTTTCACGCGGAAAGCATGATCCCCTACGCTAGTGAGCGAAAAACAACGCGCAGAAAGAGCCACGTCTGTTTTTTTTTTTTTGGCCTGTTTCTATACAATGTCTTCAATCCTTTTTCCATCGTAGTATGTGTCGACCGCACCACGTCTTGACTGAAACCTCCGGGCAACTGTATGCGCGTTGAGAAAGCGAGATGTTTCTTCCGCCTTCCCGGGAAGACAGATATCTGCGGCAGGCAGAAGAATGTGTTTTTGCAACCTTTCTGACAGCAAGTGGTGTTCGTCGCTGGGGCGTCAAGGCTTGCATCGCGTCACATTCGGGACAGTCTGCAAACTCGGAGTGCAGGAATTCGTCTATATACTGTTATTTGTTTTCTTTTCAGCATCCATCAGACTGGCGCCATCTACTGGTGGCGGATATCAAGGATATCAACAAATCCAAGGCCTAAAGGAAGAGGGCGAAGATCGGTCCATCACAAGGAGAGTCCCGAACTATCAAGACGAAAGCTCAGGCATTGGCGAGGCGCGTCAGACACAAGCCTGCTCTGCATGTCTTGTAGATGTCTCCACCTGTCTCACCAGCTTCTTCCACCACCACTTCGCACCTGCTTGTTATTGGTTGCTGTAGTAACGCTGATCACGTACAGAGAGCCGTAGCTGCAAAAGCCAGTGCCGCCCGGCCGCTTTCTGCGGCCTTGAGCGCCTGCCGACATCTTCTGAAGTCAGTCGCCACGCTTCGCCAAGAGCTCTGGCTATAGAGCCACTACTGACAGTATATATTTGCATTTTTGATTTAAAGTCTGGTTCTATAGCTTTACACAATAGAAGATCACAGTAGCAAATCCCATCAAAGGAAGCCCTCCAGTTTATGACGCAGGAGTACTGAGACGACGTGGTAATCAACCACCGCGGACTTTCTAGGGTACACCTGCTAGCAGCCGTAGCAAATGCAAGGAGGTGTACCACAAAATAATCACAGAGGGTCGGCACCATTCTTGGAAGGCCTCCTTTGAAAACATTCGCCGCTTGCTCTTTGAGTTGCGTCCGACTATATTGCTTTAATGCGAGAACGCTGAAAGCCTCATCGGGAATAAAATGTGCTGTGACATCTAACCCTGGCTTTCTTTACCCGAAGGAATTCCTGGCTGTGTGTAGACAGACATGTAGCGGTGTACTCTCAACCATGAAACATCTACACAAAATTTCATTGAAAGGCATCAACAACTTGTACTGCTGTCGTATTGCCAACACATATTTGAGTTAAATGTACCTGTCAAATATTTATCGCTGAGCAAGAGCCGAGATTAACTGTCGTCGATACATCAAGGATGAACAAGCATTGATTATAGTTGCTAATATTTTTCGACGGTTGACTGAAATGAATTTGCTTTACTTACACACCGTGCGTTAGTGTATCCAAATGCGCTCTTGGCACGGCACATTCTTCACTTTTATGAGACGTTCTGCTATTCACTGAAGCACACATTTGTGCAATGAAGGCGTTTTCTAGCCGGTATAATTGCTGCTGAAAATTTTCACTGATGTTATGCAGTGCGCGTTATTTACTTTTACAACGCACGGAATTGCATTCGTACGAATCCTTAAAGTAAGCAGTTCTTGAAGTGAAGAGCTAAACAACACGACCGCGCGTCACCGTGTGAATGTTCATACCTTTCGTCTGCTGCAACTGGCGTTCGCATTCTGAAGCTATCGCTCGCCGTACACCCAGCGGTCTTAGAAAACTAGTGCAGCGGATCCCGATGCCCGTCACGGTCGTGGGCAAGGCACTAATGTGTGTCGGGAAAGATATTATCAGCACGTGCTGGGCTTAAATGTTACTTCGAATGGAAGCATATTTGCTGTGAAAGATATTCGCAGTGAGCGATGAAGCGTATGTGGCAGAATTAGAGAAATATAAGGACTACGGCAGTAGTATACGGGGATATTGCGTTGTATTATAGAGCGTTCTCTGGGCAATTTTTATTAAGAGAAACACAGCGGCACCCATGAACAATCTCTTGCTTGCGATCCCAGCATGGCCAGTGTCCATCAGACAATGACCGTGGCGGATGAGCAAGTATGAAAAGCTTCGGTGACGTCTCGACGTATGTCTGCAGCGATTTTGTGGTTTTCCAGGGAGTCAGTCATATGGATCAATGATACCTATGTGTGATGTTGGCGAAGTTCTAACTAAATCATCGTGTCAAAGTGATACTTCTGAAGTGACCGCAAATTAAGTGCGCTTACAAAGTGTGCCCCTCAACCCCTAAAATCTCCTTTAAACTGCAGTTATAAACAAGGAAACAAAAGACCGTTGCAATTGCGATAATGATGGGTGGCTGATAAAAGAAATTTTCGAAACTCAATGGTCGCTCATGCCTTATGCGTTTAACGTCCCAAAGCGACTCAGACTATGAAGGACGCCGTAATAGAAGGCTACGGATATTTTCTACCACCTCGACTGCTTTAATGAACACTGACATCGCACAGTACAGGAGCTTCTAGCATTTCGTTTCCTTTGAAATGCGACCGCCACGGCAGAGATCAAATCAGCGACTTTTGGGTCAACAGCTTGGTACCATTACGACTGAGCTGCCGTAGTTTCGCGAAATGCAATTCTGTGAACGTAATGTCCATAATTCGGCTTCTTTACGAGCAGCATAGCAGGTACAAAGAATATAACCTAATTTTTGGATGCGACATCGTTACATTTATTTGATGGCGCCTATGTTGCGACTGAAGATAAGTACCTAGGTGATCCCGCATCCTTACGATGAACATGCTGGAGCACAGAGAGCCTAAGAACAATTCAGCTGACATGGAATGGGGGCAGCACCAGTTGCGTATCTCTGCGCTTGAGGCCGACGTTGCCTGAATGAATTTCAGAAGCACCTTGATGCAGCTGAATGCATTTCCGGTTATTCAGATCAATTCATGGTTAAGTTCGTCACGGTGACCTTCATCTTCACTGTTGTAGCTGTTGGCTATGTTCCGTACACCCATCGTAAACGCAAGCTTTTTTCGATGAAGCAACGGTGGTTTGAAGCTACACAGGCTAGTCTGAGGGGGTGAGGGAAGCATTGTTCATGAAAGCAGGCGATGATGTGAACCCAACCACAGAGGCTGCGCTTCGATGAAGTCGAAACGCAAGTGCGCCCGTGTGTTGTGCGATGTCCGCGATAAAGGCCGTGTCCGCGATTCGACGGAATCGAAAGGCTAAATGCGCCAGTTTGCGGTGCGACGTCAGGGCACGTATACATGGTTTATGGTTTTTGCTGGCTTAACGACCCAAAACGAGTCAGGCCATGAGGGACGCCGTAGTAAAGAATTCCGGAAATTTCGACCACCTAGGGTTTTTTTTATGTGCAAAGAAATCACACAGTAAAAGGGCCTCTAGAACTTCACCTCCGTCGAAATTCGACCACTGTGGCAGGGATCGAACCAGAGTCTTTCGGGTCAGCAGCCGAGTGGCAAAACCTATCAGCAACCGCGGCGGCTGGATGCGTAAATATTCCCAGGAGTTAAAATTTTTCCGCGGCGCTCTCTATTCCTGCGAATATTTGAATTATCTGTATTAATTACTATTTTCTCTTCTAGTCGTTTATGATGGGGTCAAATTTCGATGAAGGCAAAATTCTAGACGCCCGTGTACTGTGCGATGTCAGTGCACGTTAAAGCTCCCCAGGTGGTCGAAATTTCCGGAGCCTTTCACTACATCGTCCCTCATAGCCTGAGTCGCTTTGAGACGTTAAACCGCCACAAACCAAACCGTTTATGATCGATTCTTTCTTTATATGCGGAAAATATATTGATGTTCGTAGCCACAAAACAGTATAGTTGACGGTCTCGTATTCTATATGTACTGAAACATATCTTTTTGGAACAATAAACTTGCTCAGTAATCCCGCTAATACATTACAAGCTAAGATGCATCAGTAAAACAAACTGAGAAAATGGACTGTGTCTTTTTGCTACGCAGTGCGACGTCGTACGTTGACATTTTAAGCTTTACCAAATGGCATAGCCAGCTTTTTTGTCGTCGCTGATTGCTTTCTCCTGACAATCCAAATGTTTCCAAACATATCACCCGACATAGTTCACATAAATCTTATAGCTGGATAAGGGCAGATGTTGGCTCTTTCGGTGTCGAAACACGCAGTCGCTATCGCTGATGGCTGAAAAATATCACGCTGAGAATTCTGTTGATTCTCAGCACGAATTGCATGAGGTAAAAAAAAGCAACTTCCCCTTTTTCATGGAGCAGATGCAGGCCTTGGCAAATTTTGCTGAATAATGGCAACAGTACCTGCTCCCTGAAACCCACCGCGGTGGCTCAATGGTTAACGCGCTCGTCTACAGAGCCGGAGTACCCGGGTTCGAACTCGGCCGTGGCGGCGGCGTTTCGATGGAGGCGAAACGCAAATGGCGCTCGTGTGCTGTGCGATGTCAGTGCACGTTAAAGACCATCAGGCGGTGAAAAGTATTGCCGAGACGTCCACTACGGCACCTCTTTCTTCCTTTCTTCTTTCATTGCCTCCTTTATCCCTTCTCTTAGGGCGCATTTCGGGTGTCCACCCAGATATGTGAGGCAGTAACTACATCAGCTCGTTTCCTCAAAACTAATTTTAAATTTTTTCATCTGCTCCCTACACTGTAAACCTGACGCCCAAATTGGCAACTGCCGTTTTGTGGCCAAGTGCTACGCTGACAGTTGAAACTGTAGATGCTACAGACTGCTGGTGCAGGCTCTTGCACACGTTTCATGCATTCTTTTATGATATAGAGATTGCTCTTTGTTTGGAAATTGCACAGAAAAACTTACTAACCTATCTCTGTATAAAGAAATTTATCTAGATGTGTGAATAGGAGACTACTGTCGTCGACTGTGAAGACGTCAGAAATTTGTATGCTTTGGTTGTGTAGCTGTCGGCCTCAATTTTCTGGATAAAAGATGTTAATGGGCTTCTGCCAATAACCCAGGAATTCGTAAATCTCGAGATCACATTCATAGATCGCTGGATGTCTATACGCCACTCCTGTCGTAGTGGTGCAGCAATTAAGGGTTGCGCCACATCCCTGGGATGGCAGGTGCTGCTACAGGTGGGTCTTTTGAGACCCAGGCTGTTCTATCGCGATCAACCTCTCAGCACCGATCAGTAATTTAGCGGCCACCTGCCATCGTGGTCAGTTTGCTGACAATCTGGTAAGCAGGTCATGTTTTCTCAGAAGGTCACGTCACCTATGTGGCCCACCTACGTTGCCGCACCGGGCGGTTGCCCCGACCGCTCCGGCTGCGAGACTTCAAACGGTAGCGAACGCCGACGCGGGACAATTTTTTGTTTGTGTCATAAGGGTACTAACGCTGTCTCGTTAAAATCAGACTAAACAATGTAACATAGTACAGGCCAGAAAATAAAGCCTGCATGACTGTGAAGATATTCGCTTCGTCACACTGATGCAGGCTCTGATTTCTGGCCTGTACAGACTCTTTTTCGCCCTTGCACTCTGTTGAAGCTTGTTTTCCTGCTGCACTTTTGTGTGTCTGCCGCATCTCGTGTTACTGACAGCCGTTCTAGAGGCACTAAAATAGTGTGCGTGGCCAGTTTGTTGTGGTTTCATTGCCTTTTTTCGGAACACTCAGTTACTGCTGAGAGGAACAAAGCTTTTCCAGTTTTTCTTAATCAAAATGTGTTAACGAATTATACAAGAAATTTTTTATATATTAATTCCTTTGTTTTTCCACCTGTTTACTGTTCTATTAACATTTTCATTCAGTGTCGTGAAAGGCTTTAGACCCCCCATAGCCATTTTCTACTTTTCTAGTAAACTCATGCACTTTTCCTGCGCTACATATCGTGCTTATAATAGCGCGTAAAATTTGATTTTCAGCACGCATAAGAACTTTTTCATTAACTGAATAGTGAGAAAACGACATAAGCAACAAAGAAGTTTCGTCGCCAAATTTGTATTTTACTGTCATCAGCAATATAGAGCTTTCGAAGTTCCTGATGCAACTCACCATAGCTACACCAACAACTAATCACGAAACGGCCTCCTGGATTGCTGTGAAGGGTAGGCCATTATCTAGTCTCTTTTAATGCGCGTGCAAGTAGGCACCAGTGCTTGCGGATGCAAGCCCGTAGATGCACTGCCTTTGTTGCATTTCGCAGTGTATGGAATACCCTTAAATGGAGTACACTTTTTATATTGTTCTTTCCTGACAACCACATTAGCGACCTTATTGCTTTCTTTGGAGTATGTATATTATAAGATTGTGCATAATATAGATCTTTAATGTGCGTTTTGCATAGGCTAGATGATGAGAATTATTTAGTAGCTGACAAAGTTCTCGTTCTTTCGTACTGAATAACGCAGCCGGGCTATCCGCTTAAATATTGGCACCGGAAAAGATGCTTCAAGGTCAGCTTTTAACATAGAAGTGTAATGACGCGCGTCCAAAGGAGAGAGACACAAGAGTAGAAAGGAGAACACAGAGCTGTTAGTCTTTAAATATACAGTACCAACTAGCCCAACAGTTAACTGCTTTAAAGATAAAATGCTTGGTGCAAAAATTTGCACCCACAAAAAGACTTCGGCGTACGATAAAAAACCAAAGCGTTGACGTTACTTGTCAACTGCAAACGCTAATTTTTGCAGCGTTTAGACTAGTGAATGCAGCACGCCTTGCAGGAGTACCTGACAAAGGGTCGAAAATTTTGAAACTCTTACTAAGATCTTTCATAGGTGTAAGCTTCTGTTGTTCTATCGTAATTACACTCTATTTTCTGAAAAAAAAACTTTCTTTGTGTCCTGAACACTGTTTTTATGGTTTCCCAGTAGGTCATATAATGGTTCTGTGAATTCAACTCATTACATGTGGAAAGAGTCCTAATACAATCTGTAGAAGCAAGTGTGTGAGCAACATTCTCGTGCCAGCAGTGTGTTCAACAGCACAGCGAAGCCTGGACGTTTGTGAAGCACTGTTCTTGCATTCCTATATCCACAGAGTCATTTATTGTTTAATGCACCGCAAGTGACTTAAATTGATGTGAGCCGTGCGCCTCCTGAGTATGTAGTTTTTCTTTGCTTGGCGCTTTGGCCTAAAAATAGAATAAATTTGCTAACATAATCAATCTCCCAGAAATTTTTCAGACCGGAGAGAAGGCATATGAATTTCAGATTGTTAAAAGACTGTGTATAATATAATAGAAGTTCAAGAAATATTGAACACTTTTATACGCACTGCAAACAGTGCACTCGTTTAATGTATCATTCCTGTCTGAATACATTTGTTTAGGACTCGAGAAATAAATTTTCTCCGTAGTTTGGAGGTCGCTTCGTTCAAAGAGAGAATTTCAACAGATGCACTGCGTAGACCATGCGCAAAAGTAAAGCAGCAGTGGTGCTTTTTATGCCAGATGTTTTAATGGCGAGAATAAAATGACGTATGCAAAAGTGCACATCACTATCCACTCACTTTCTAATGCTATGCATTGTGACCGCCTGTTCTCGCCACTTGGTGGCGTAGTTTTCTCCTCCTCCTGGAAGAAACGTAGCGTCACTGTACCTTACCTACATAACTCTCCTGGTCTACCCTCCTGACCAACTACGAGAGCAATAGCACACATTTACAATTTAAGAAGCTAAAAAGCCATGATACAATACTTCTATTTTGCAACGTCTGGGCGCGTTATGGTCACATTATAGAGGTTTGTGTAAAATTTTCGTTCTTCAGGGTGAACTGCACAGTATAGACATAAAAAAATTTTCTTGGGCTTTTCAAAGCCAATGTGTCTTAAACTTCAAACAAGAAAACGGGTGAAATTTTGTGCCTGGATTCTTTCGTGGCGGCGGATCTGCGCCAACACTTGCTGCAATTGACACGTTCACGCATAATACCGCGTTTTTATGTTCCATACAATTGCACATTATTTCCACTCAAATTCTGAAACTTCTCTAAACAACTATCATGCTATTCTCATGCCCCGGAAACATGCCCGAACCGTCTCCAACCATGCGGCGTCTCATCATGGCGTAGTTTTCTCCTCCTCCTGGAAGGAACGTAGCGTCACTGTACATTACCTACATAACTCTCCTGGTGTACCCTCCTGACCGACTACGAGATCAATAGCACACATTTACAATTTAAGAAGCTAAAAAGCCTGATACAATACTTCTATTTTGCGACGTCTGGGCGCGTTATGGTCACCTTATGGAGGTTGGTTCTAGTGCACCCCATCTTATTATGTAGCGTTTATATTGTAGGTAGGATGTCCGCCTATAAAAATGCACCCGAGGTGGCCCGTGTATTCAGTAGTGTCTAGAACGACCTTTGATTGGTGGCAATATCGAGGGGTGCTGGGTCTCCGTAAGACATAATGATGAGACGCAGCATGGTTGGAGACGGTTCGGGCATGTTTTCGGGACATGAGAATAGCATGATAGTTGTTTAGAGAAGTTTCAGAAACTTTCGCCCCAACGAGGGAGTTCTGATTGAGTGGATATAATGTGCAATTGTATGGAACAGAAAAACGCGGTATTATGCGCGACCGTGTCAATTGCAGCAAGTGTTGGCACAGATCCGCCGCCCCGAAAGAATCCAGGCACAAAATTTCACCCGTTTTCTTGTTTAGAGTTTAAGGCACTTTGGCTTTGAAAAGCCCAAGAAAATTTTTTTATGTCTATACTGTGCAGTTCACCCTGAAGAACGAAAATTTTACACAAAATTATTTTGTAACTTTGGAGAATATTTTCGCGCTTTTAGATAAGAGGTCTGGGTAGTTCGTGACATGGGTTGTATCAGACCCAGGAGAAACTTTGCTTGTTGGAAGTATGAGTGTTGCTTCGGTCCACGAGAATTTATCGCTTGCTGCTAATTAAGACACTTGCAATGGTTATGTTCCAATTTTTTAATGTGTATATAAAATATCAGACTTCTTTATACATAAGCAGTCCTCTTAAGGCCCTAATCAGGAGCTTAATCTTGGCCGGAGAAAAAAAAAGCGATTAAAATGGCAGCCGTCTTTTAAAACCCTCTTCCGCTGCAAACTGCCATTTGCAGTCCATTCGGTTCAGCTTTTCCCAATGTTCTGTTTTCACAAGTTCGGAGAATGAGGCCTTAGTGTGGGCCTATCGCACACATTTGCAATGCTTTCAAGAGGAGGAATGCTGGTATCAACATTACAGATTACGTAGGCACGAGCTACCATAAAGCGTGGAAAATTATTGACGAAAAGGCTGCATACTCTTCATGATATATGTGTGCAGGTAAGCCAATCAATTCTAAGGTATACAGACAGGTAAAACATGAAAAAATTAATGAAGAAACATTTTATATGAAGGAAACGTATCAACTGCTGACGCGCTCTTTTTCTCCTTCATGGCAAATCAGTGGCTATACTGGGATGAGGTTTGTTCATTATTTTTTCCTTTGAAACAATTTTAGAAAATCGGAGGTGCTGTTATGTGTTGCTTCGTAGATAAGGTCATTTTCCTTACTTGTAATGCTGTGATGCATGAAACTCTATGTAGGATTGGCATTTCAAACTTCTGTATGTTGATGCCTAAGGAATATACAGTCATCATAGCGACGGTGGCCTGTCTTCACAGTGACAGCCGCTGTGCCGTCTCTAAGAGAGTGGAAGTGGATAGCAGCTTCCTGAAGCACTTCCGAATCTTACATGCGCTAATTGAGCATTTCACAAGAGGTGAATTATGGCTCATCTCATTGTTGACATCATTTTACTGCCTTCGTCGCTTATACAACAGCAAGCATAGGATACTTCATTGACCCCATTTTCGGCACCTAATTGTCTGTAAGAGTTCTGGTGAACTAAACCATGAGGATGTTTTCTAACGTTACTTTTATTGATCACAATGCCCGTCGCACCTTTATGTCAGCGATGGCGACCTATATTAATTCGTGCTCCTGCAGGATTATTTCTCTTTTTGATGTCTTCCTTCTCTTGTACCTTCCCGAGCATCTTCCGAGATCTCATATGCTGTTAGATGCCTCTCTATTTTAGTCTCTATTTTAAAAATCCTTCCACCTCTACCATTGGCAGGTTGACATCGGTAACGTTTGTGTGGTACAAAGTTTTTAGTACTGTACCTAACGGGATCCGCTGCTTATAATAGAAACCCTGAGTCGTGTACGCCAAGTTGAGAGGACCGAAAGCCACCAATGCCTTGTTTGCACCCAAAGGCAGAGCTGGTGCAACTTGTCGTCTTCACAGGCGCAGACGATTACGGGCTTGCGTCATGCTTGAGTGATGAAAGTAAGTACCGTAGTAGAGCTTAACACGAGTCAAAAGTTACATATAACATCTATTATATTTCCTACGAGGAAGTACTACTGAGGATATTGATCACTTTCTTTCAAATGCATTCAGAAATTGTCATTTTGCAACCAGCCACCTCTGCTGTGACTTGTAGTGAACACAGTAAATAATAAATCGAAAAACATAGAGCTTGACCGCACTATCTAGAAGACCATGCAGAATTTGCCCTCTTGAACACTACTATTCTTTTCTTTGCTTCTGGAGCAGTTTGCATATCTGAAAAGCAGAATAATTAACCCCTGTATCCACAAAGTACCGAGTGTAAAATTCTGGCATTTTCGTTCAAACACTTCCAACAATATAGGAAACTTAAACCACACCTAAGCTATGGTTTTGAAAGTTTCTGTCTTTTTTTTATCTGTAAAGATAAATGATTTCTTTTACGCGTTCCGGCGTAGAGAGTAAAAATGAAAAAATTGGGCCGCGAGAATTTATTGCGAATTAGGCAGAAGCTTGTTTCTCGTGTTCTTTGAAAGAAAGCTTCTGCGAGCATGTGACTGGGCCGTGCACATGATTGTGATGATGATGAATGTCCTCAGGCTTAATGGCACATACCGACGGCGGCGCATTGACCAGGGCTCATTGCTGATAGAAACGTACACTTGGGCAAGTAGTGAAGTAACTGGATAATTTTGAGACCAAAACTCGACGTTTCATAAGAAATGAAAATATAAAACGAAAATGAGAAAGTGGTGAATTCACATTATAGCAGAGGAATCTGTCTGATGCAATTATATATTCGTGAATAAAATCGCACGCTGGTTTCAACGCATATCCCTTGGCGCTTGTCCCGCAAGAGAGGAGGATCCGAATAGATAGAGCTAGCCCCACTCGAGCGAGGGGGATTTCCAAGAAAGTTCTACGGAGAGAAACTAACCACCAGAAAAAGAGGAAAAAGTGACCTATTTACTCAATTGCAGAGAGGTTGGTTAGAGATAACCGCGATCGATATCAATGAAAAATTTTTAGGGGTATTTTTCGGCGCAGCAGGGTCATGGACACCTCACATTTCCTTGAACTGCTTATCCGCACACTCTAAGGGAATGTCAGGTGTTTAAAATCCGCTACAGCAAGAAGAGGCTCATTACCTGCGCCTCACTCTTCGCGCTAACTTCTCGTAAGGTAGATGCGCGGGTCCCAACAAAACTCCGCCAATCGTCTTATAACGCAATCGGGCTTGAAACGCCGCCAACGCCTTGAAACGCATGTGTTCAAGCGCACCTACGCAGCAGCGTCACCTGCCTTTATATTAAAATCGTCATGTGCTGAGAAATGCAGTTTAGAAGGAGTGAGCAAATGTGCAGATCCCGCTAAAAATCCGCAGCACAAATATGTGATTTATAGCTCCAACGCGAAAACATATTACAGCACGTCATAAAGAAAAAAATTGGTCTAAAGGGTAAACATTCTCTCTTCATGTGCTGAGAAACGCAGTATGTATTCAGCGTTAGATTTAAAGCTATGTTCATAAACAGCGAAAGTCAGATCATCTTTAGGGAACTATGGCCAGTATTTTCAATGAAGCACGCAAATACCGTCCGTCCGCCCGCCCTGAGGGTGCATTTCACATGCGAGGGTGACGCTAATGGGAACCATAAAAATTCTCAAGTGCGCCACGATCACGCTGACTCCAAATGTCATGGTTGAGTGTTAGCGCATGTTGGCTATTGCTCAAGCGACAAGAAGTGGCCTGTGTTTTTTTTTGAAATATAGAACTGTTCTTTTAGATCCTCGACTGAGCCATAGGGTCTATGGCTCACTTGCGAAATAAAGTTTCTCTCTCTGTCTGTCTGAGAACGACATAAGAGTTCATAGCTTCGAAGCCCTTCCCAATGATGGATGGGGCTCTGTGTAATTTTGGAATGATTGTTTTCGTTCGATTCATCTACGCGCCATTTCGAGGAACGTGGGTAGAAATATGCGGGACAAATCTCCGGTTCGATATTTCATTTCTAGATGAGCTTAAAACCATTCGCTGCTAAATAGGTGTGTGGTCGCTACTTTGGTGTAACTGACTGCAGGAGGTTTTAACTTGATAGCGTTAATAGTCCCGTGTCGCAGAAAAGCCAGTATCGTTGTCGGCGTCCGCGGCGTTGGCCGTGGGCGAAAAATTCTTGAAGCATCAATAAATAAAACCGAGTAGGAAATTGGTCGAGTTAGGGAATCGAACCTGGGCCCCGAAGTGCGAGACGAGCACACTAACCAGTTCGCCACGCCAGATCGATGGCTTTTAATAAACAAAGGCGCGTCTAGTGAATACGGCGTTGTCTTAGAAGGGTCTTTAGAGGCGTGTATTTTGGTGTATATTAGTAATTATGAGCATGGAAATTACAGAGGTCGCAGTTAAGCGAGTAGCAAAGTACGTTTCCGCTATTTTTGCTCTTCTCTTGGCGCACATGTAGAGCCATCAGGCGGCGCACACTAGAACCACTCCCTCCTCCCAATATACGCCATTGCCCCAACAGATAGCGCGCGACGGTGACGGTAGTGATGGTGATGATGATGGTGGTGGGGGTGGTGGTGTTGGTGGTGGTGGTGGTAGCGGTGGTGTGAAAAGGCTTTATTGAATAAAAAAGGTTAGCCTCTTTAATGCGCGACGGCATCGCCTCCCGCTCGACTCGTGCGGGCCCAGTGCGGATGTGCGGGTACGCAGGAATCACGCGGTGAGCTTCGAACAACTCAACGCACATCCAAAGCGCGCGTCCACCAAGAAGCTTGCGGCTTGCTGCCCGTTCGTTCGGCGCGGAAGCAATGCTGGCGTTCGTGGCATTGGGTTTGTCAAGAACTGTGTGCCGACGAACTACGACTGCATCTTGAGTCCCGAGCGTTTCAGTGGTATAAGGCTTCTCAGAAATCTATGAATGTACAGAATGACCTTCTGCATACATGGGAATTAACCCATCACACTACTGCGCCATACCATCAAGGCGGAGCTTGGGTGTCTTTTCCAATTTGGTTTTGTTTAGGATTGTCTCAAAGTTTTCTTTGATACTTTGCAGGTCTGCAAATCGGAGATGAGAGCGTTTACATTCGTCTTCGACTTGAATCTGCCGAGCTGCATATTGCCGAGCGTGCAGCGCTTGCTTTTCAGAGTGATGAGTAAAAAACAATAACACAATAAGCGACCAACTACAACGATCAGAATGCTAATAACTACCGCACCATGAATTCCCTATTACTGTTTCGCCGACGCTCCAGCAGAAAGCATTCACGAAGAAATTGTTTTTCGTTTTTTCTGCCGGTTGGTCGTCTTTAGCGATACCTAATTCCTGTTACAGACCACAGACAAAGGAGTGGCCTGCCCTGTAACTTTTGAACACAAGGCTAACGCCCTGGATTTATCAGGCAGTCCTGGTCTTTAATATATTACATCCTCGAGGATGTAAACAGCCCTAAGGTGCGGTTCACTCGTTTCTTTAAGCAGTATGAATAGGCTAACGGCACCAGAGAGTGGGCACCCTGGCTCAGGCACACAACATATATAGGTATATATTGGGTGTGCTTCAATCTGGCAACGGTTACACATCTGGCCATTGGAAGTACTATCCGCCGTTACTTCAGAGGATAGTTTTAACAGTTTTCCTAGCAAAGGGAAAAGAAATACTTCTGTAGGTTTCAGTAGTCTTTCCTGTAAGAACAGAATGGCAGCAACCCTATTTCTTGTCGACGAGTATTCTAATCGCCGTGCTTGGGTTCTCGGACTTGTTTTGCAGCGTTCTCAAAAGGTATCTATATAGAAAATTGCAATCATAATTTCTAGGTTCATCTAGCAGTGACACTTTCTGAACGGTTGAGCTGCCAACCGAGAACAAAGTAATTCCTCATTTTTTAGTGGCATGCAAAATCTTGCCCACACTGTGCCCGAAAAATCTTCGTTGATTAACAATCTCCAGTAAAAGCAAACAATAACCTCATCGAGTTTAGGGTTTGAACTATAGGGACAATGCATTTGCGCCGTCCAGAAGGAATTCCGACAGACGGAGTGACACACGTGTTTGGTTTTCTGAGACGGCGTGCTACGAAGTAGTGGTCAGCCCTCCTTCACAAAATAGTACAAGACCTTAACGAAAGGTGCGGAGCCCTGATTGCTAGATGATCTGAGCAGGGCTTCACTACTCTGCTATTAACTAATTCCACTCTAGTAGTTGCTCCAAATGTCCATTCCAGGCCATAAGTAGAAAACGCAGAGAGGTACTCACAGACAGATAACTGTGTAGACCGTAAGATGTTGATACTAAGATATTTATTCAAACAGAATCGGTCCAGTGAACTCCAACGGCGCAAAGTTTCTTCAAGCTCTACAAGAAACCGTGAAAGGCTTCAGGGAGGCGGACAACAAAATGATAACAAACGCATAACAAATTACCCGCTACAAACGTTGACCAACAGAAAGTCAGCATGCTCACAAGGTACATCAGTAGAAGAACTTTGACCGTTGTTTCAAAGAGAGCAATATCTCCGTCCCGGCGCACACTCCGTGTAACAGATCGGAGGAAAGCCGTGCAGGAGAGTGTAGCAAAATAAGCCTGGGAAATTTTGATTTCAGTGAGTACTATAAGGTCTATAAAGCTAGCAACAGACTAAGCTTGAAACTTAAACTCGTCCCAATATTTACGCACATTTAGAAAATTCACTCACACAATGACGAAACTTTGAACTACGCGCATTATGTCAACGTCCGATGCAACTTGCTAATATCCCGGCAGAGGTTATATTAAAGGGATTATTTGCACGAGCCCTTTCCGGTGCATACAGTTAGAAGGTTAGTAAAAAAATCTCACTAGCTTTATAAATCCCGTCTATTTACATGAATCCATGTAGGCATAGCGGGTGCACATTAAGTTCAATAGCTGAGAAAAAGGTCTCATCAGAAAAAAGAAAACTAGCAAAAAAGATTTTACTCCCATTAGCATTACAACGTTTCTTTCTAAATGCTTCATTAATGGCTTTATTCGTGTCGCGTCATGCATCCATATTGATCTGGGAGGATGCATTCGCGCCCAACTGCTCCTATTTTATTCGAGACTGTAGTAAATGTTCTCCTCCCCTTATCTTCGAGTCCTCTTTCAGCTTCCAGTTATTCGAGGTCAAAAGCGGCAGTGACTCTAGCCGACCGCCGAGCAAGGTTCTTGCTGTCGTCACCACCGAGCTGTTCAGTTCTCTCTGCGTGGAAGTCCGAATGAACCTTTTGAATGCCGCGTCGGCCCTCTCGTTTATTGGTCACGACGTTGTCACTAACACTATACATGTCACTAAGGATCCGTACCTTCAACTCATTATGCCCAGATGAAGGTCAGTGAAGCCCAGTAATCATAGCAGGTTCTTCAACACAATCTCGAGTTTTCATTCTGCAGTGGGCTAGCGGAGGACGACGCTTAGGAATAACTCGATGAATTCGAGAGCCTAGCGTTATTGAATATATGTGAGGGCGAAATGAAGCTTCGATACGATATGCTTAAAGGCGCATATATTGTGTTTTTATCTGGCGTCAAGATAAATCTGCACTACGAATTCAGTGAACTTTTCTGGAATGTTTGCACCTGCGCCCAGCACCTTGTACGTTAGAGATTTTAGTAGGTGGTTTTCTGGCTTATGCCCAAAATTTTTTCCCAGCTTAAAATTTGGTTTCCTGTCTAATGTAAAAACTTATTCTTCAGCTTCAGCTTGCTAGCTACTGAGAGTGGCAGTGATTTTTTTCCTCTACGACCGCCGAGGCGCGTTTATCGCTTTTGTCAAAGCCAAGTTGTTGAAATCTTTTACAGCGCATGTGTGTCCAAAACACAGTTTGAGTTCCAAGCCAGTCTACTTCTCCTTGAGAAATGACATTTTCACCACCACCTGATAATATTTTGTGTTATTGAATAAAATAAATACAGAGACTGTCACCAAACCTCAATTGATAATTAAGGCAAAAGACTATTCAGTGATCTGAATTGTAGCTAAATGGATGAAATAAATGCAAAATGAAATGAAATAAATAAAGAAAAAGAGAAAGAAAGAAGCAAAGAGAGAAAATAAGAGAAGAAAGAAACAAAAAGATAAAGAAGAACAGAAAAAGGAATGAAAGAAAAAGAAAGAAAGAAGGAAAGAAAAAAATAAGGGCAAAAGAAAGAAGGAAAGAAAAAAGGGAAGAAGGAAAGGAAGAAAGAAAGAAAGAAAAAAAAGGAAAGAAAGGAGGAAGAAAGGACAACGAATAGCTTCCTAGGCTTCAGCCTTTGTCTCATCAAAGAACGGAGATTCATAGAACATTGGTTTTACTTCAAGTAGAATAAACAGAAATTCACCCCGTTGTCTAAAGGAAATAATTGAGACTGGCTGATACATCCACGCTAGCTTCTTCAGAAAGTAAGCCCCCTCCGTCTTTCACTGCTCTTAAGCGGGTTCGTTGCTTTCGAAACACATAACTGTCAGCCAAGCAGCTTTTGGAAGCGGACGTCACCTAGCAAGTGTTTCCACGTTTTCGAAAGTTCACCGCACTGTTTGATTTTCTTTTACGCCCTCAAGAAGCTGAAACGAAAAAAGGCTGCAATTTTCGTAAACCCCCTTCTACGTGCTGCCTGCGAACGTTAAGGAGAGCTTCCTACCGCCAGCTTCTTTCACATGTATCTAGATTGAAGAACTTTGCTGACAGCCTTCGCTTAGGGAGGTTGGCACAAGCATATCCGTTCTTTAAATTTCTTTCGCTTATATACAGCTATAAAACATGCCAAAAAAGTTTCATATATTTCAACTGGCTCAAGCAACAGGGCGTTACTGAGCTTCGCCAAAAGTAGAACACGAGACAGATATAACCACTGAAGCCTCGGGGAATTTTCGCACACATGTAGGGTAGCCATCTTTAAAGAAGAGCAGATGCCCGTAGTTTCGCAGGGTGCCAAACTTTTTTCAACACAAAAATAAAAGCCATCGAACTTGATGCCATGTAGCAAAACAACACTTAAGAACTAGAAATGTTCAGTGAAGATCGGCATAAAAAATGCACCACAATTCGCCTTCCTTCACATAAAAAGCATCGTAAGTGACGCTGGTTTTTAAACGGCGCTCTTGCAACTCATTAACCCCGTTTTGTGGCACCTGTGAGATCGTGATTCTCTGCGGAGCACAGGCCTCTCATGGATTAACTTAATTATTCTATTAATCATTCGACTTGTTTTGCTCAGCTTTCTCAGTGTCGGTGCCTAACTGCGTATTATATGGACTTCTAGTACAACGCTTCAAAACTTTAACATCGCAAAAATCGATCACAAAGCCATACAACTGCAGCCCCCAGCGAAGTTCTCTGCATAACCTTTTTCTTGATTAAAGCCAGTTTCCCCACTGTATCCATTAGTACTACGAGGCCACCCTGGCACTACCAAGCAGTAGTCTGCTCAGCCTGCCTTAACTAGCGAGATGGACAATACTGTTTAGTTCTTAACAGTCAGAATCGTTAGAGTCGCACACACGAGTGCAGGCTGCATCAACCTACTACATTGTGCGCTAACAGTTTGGAAGTTCCTCTAACCAACCTTACCCTCTCGCTCCAGTGTGATAACACTTCCATGCTCAAGGATTATTCTTCGGCGTCTGTTTTTGAAAGAGGCCTGTAGAAGGCTTCTTAAATAAGGCGAAGTGGTAGGAGTTCCTGGTGAGTCGTGTTTCTCATAGTAATACATTGCAAATATAAATGTGGAGGAGCAATGTCTACTAGAGGTGTGCCCTGCCTCAAAGCAAACATTCACAGTGCTTTTTTAAAAAGGGGTCATTTTCAAACTGTGGTTCTAAACTTTCGCGTAGTCTCCTCCAAATTACTGTCAAACAATTAACTAACGGTCGCTTGCAATGAATACAGTGTGGCCAAAAAATGTTTAGAAAAGTTTTGTTTAGATGTGTTTATATAGGCTGCGCTTCCGCCTTGTAGCCCCCCCCCCCTCCCCCGCTTAGGTCACTCTGTGACGCATATATCCCGTTGTTTATGAATATGCATTGCTCGGGAATTGATTCATAATTGCACATTGTGCTCTAGGATGCAACTGGGCTTTTCTTCGCGGACAGATGATATCCTAGTACAATTTAAATGCAGAAACCTGCCCTAAAAACTATCGTTGGAATGTATGAGATGCATCCATAAATTTTCTTCCAAACCATACCCAGCCGGTGCAATGACCGCTGCCGCATCTTCTACGCGTCACAGATAGGTGTTTTCTCTATAGCATGGGACACGTGGCTGGGCGCAAACGTGGCGGCAGATGGAGGAGGCGGCCAGAGGAATGGGCGGCTTCTGCTGTTGACTTAGGCGCAGCGCGTTACACAGACTGCTGGCGGGTTACGTTTTGGTTTTAAAATTCTGCTCAATGACCCAAGCGCAATTCAATTGCGAAAAGAAAGAGAACCCGAAATCGTAATGACAAATGTGAGTATGTGCACTGCTTTGCTTACACAAAAGCAAGTACGAATGCCTACGTACAATAAGCCCCGCTTTCGAGCCTTTCGGTGTACAAATTTGTTTTGTTTTCATTTTGGCATTTCTTTCTCAAAGAACATTTGTCGACCTCGTAAAATGAAAGTTAGGGCTTGAACACGAAAATGCAGCTTCCAAAAAAATATTGTCATATAACTGAAACTACGAAAGACTAATATCGTTTCTCTCTTGAGCGCATTGGTTACGCTGCTCAGGCAGTGCGAATATATTTTTCGCATGATAACAACTTTTCGTTCGATTAGTGAGTGATACGAGAGGAGGAGAAGGAAGAGGAAAGGCAGGGAGATTAACCGGAAGGACAAGCGGTTTGCTACCCTGCACGGGGCGAACGGGGTGCAGGGATAAAAAGATGAAGGACAAAAGACAGCAGCAGAAAATTGAAGTCATCATGCAGAGTCAGCAAGCGTTCGGTAAAGTCGCAGCCTATCGTGTAGGATAGTAGTTCTCAAGAAGCGGTGCAGTGCCTTGGAGGCCTTCACCGCCGATGATCGCTGCGGCCAGTGACCGAGATTCGTCATTTTCGACGTTGGCGCGGATCTAACTACTTTAAGCGCACGGAAGAGAGACTGTCTTGTGGCACTGTAGGCAGGGCATTCACAAAGAATGCGGGCTATTGTCTTGTGACACCCCCCGATGGCACATGTAAGGCTATATGTGCCTTTCCGGTTAAGAAAGAGCTATGGTTAGTGAAAGCTTCATCAAGCCACACGGAACACGGCAAAGGTGCTTCACTTCGTGGTAGAAGCCGGAGCTTCAGATCTGGGTCCAAATATTTTTAACGTGAATTGAAAAATTGCCTAAATTCCACGCGGAAAGCATGATCTCCAACGCAAGTGAGCGTAAAACAACGCGCTAAAGAGCCATCTCTTTGTTGGGCCTGTTTCTATAAAATATCGTTAATCCTTTTTTAATCGTGGTATGAGTCGACCACATCACGTTCTTACTCAAACCTCCGGGTAACTGTGTGCGCGTTGAGAAAGCCAGTTATTGTTCCGCCTTCCCGGGAAAGACAGATATCTGCGGCAGGCAGAAGAATGTCCTTTGCAACCTTTTTGACAGCAAGTGGTGTTCGTCGCTGGGGCGTCACGGCTTGCATCGCATCATATTCGGGAGAGTCTGCAAACTAGGAGTGCAGGAGTTCTTCTATATTATTTCATTTGTTTTCTTTTCCGCATCCAGCAGACTGGCGCCATCTACTGGTGGCGGATATCAAGAATATCAACAAATCCGCGAGCGAAAGGGACAGGGCGAAGATTGGTCTATCACGAGGAGAGTCGCAAATTATCACGACGACCGCTCAGGCTTTGGCGACGCGAGTCAGACGCAAGAATGCCCCGCATGTCCTGTAGATGTCTCCACCTCTCTGTCCACCTCTCGCCGCCTGGTTATTTGTTGCTATAGCAACGCTGATTATGTACAGAGAGCAGAAGGCGCAAAACCGCCTTTTTTTTCTTAGTTTCCCGGCCGCAGTATGCGGCCTTGGGTGCCTGCTGGCATCTTCTGAAGTCGGTTGCCACGCTTGAGCTTGAGCTCTGGCTATACAGCCATTATTGCCAGTATATATGTGCACGTTTGATTTAAACTATGCTTCCATTTCTTTACACTATACAACAGGAAAGTAGCAAATACCATAACAGGAAGCTCTCAAGTTTATGGCGTAGGAGTACTGTGACGGTGCGGTGATCAACCACTGTGAACTTGCCAGGGTACACATGCTAGCAGCCGTAACAACTGCAAGGCGGTTTACCCCGATGTAATGACAGCGGGTTGACGCCAATCGCTGGAGGGCCTCCTTTGAGAAACATTCACCGCTTGCTCTTTTAGTTGCATCCGACTATAGTGCTTTAATGCGATAACGCTGAGAGTCTCATCGGGTATAAAATGCGCCGTCGGCGAGATAATTGTCAATGCCGGAACTGATGGCAGCACACTGGAAGTGACGACTACACGTTTCGATGCATCTTCATTGCGTCCGTGTCGTCATCTCGAGACGCCTCCGCTGGAACATCTAACCCCGGCTTCCATTACCCGGAGGAATGTCTGGCTGTGTGTAGACAAACGTGTAGGGGTCTGCTCTCAACCATGAAATAACTACACAAAATTTCATTCAAATACATCAACAACTTCTACTGCTATCGTATTTCCTACACATATTATAATTAAATGCACCTGTCAAGTATTTATCGCTGAGCAAGAGCCAAGATTAATTTTAGTTGGTTCATCAAGGATGAACAAGCATTGATTAAGATTAAGATGAATATTTTTCGACGGTTTACTGATATGGATTTGCGTTACTGGCACATCGTAGTTTACAGTTTCCAAATGCGCTCTTGGCACGGCACAATCTTCGATTTTATGAGAAGTTCTGCTATTCATTGAAACACACATTGGTGCAATGCTGGCGTTTCCTAACCGGTACATTTGCTGCTGAAATTTTTTCTCTCGTCTTATGCAGTGCGCGTTATTCACTTTTACAAAGCACGGAAATGCTTTCATGCGAAGCCTTAAAGGAAGGAGTCTTTGAAGTAAAGTGTTAGAAAACGTTACCGCGCCTTGCAGTCTGAATGTGCACGCTTTTCGTATGCTGCAACTTCATTCACACTCTGAAGCTATCGCTCGCCGGATAGCCAGCGGTCTTAGAAAACTGGGGCAGCGGATCCGGATGCCCGTGACGGTCCTGGGCAAGACACTGTTCTGTGTCGGAAAGATAACAGCAGCGCGTGCTGGGCTTAAATGCTACTTCGAATAGAAGCCTATTTGATGTGAAAGATACTCGCAGTGAGCGATGAGGCATGTGTGGCAGAATTAGAGCAATATGTGGACTACGTCAGTAGTATTCGGGGATATTGCGTTGTATAATAGAGCGTTTCCTGGGCGATTTTTATTAAGAGAAACACAGCGGCACTCATGAACAATCTCTTGCTTGCGATCCCAGCATTGCCAGTGTCCATCAGACAATGACCGTGGCGGATTAGAAAGTATGAAAAGCTTTGGTGACATCATGAACGAAGGTCTGCATGGGCTTTGTGGTTTTCCAGGGAGCCAGTCATATTGATCATATGCCTATGTATGATGTTGGCGAAGTTCTAACTAAATGATCGTGTCAAAGTGATACTTCTGTGTTGAACGCAAGTTTAGTGCGCTTACAGAGTGTGCCCCTCGACCCTTCTATCCTCTTTGAACTGCAGTTATAAACAAGGAAACAAAGTACCGTTGCAGAAGCGATAATGATGGGCGGCTGACAAAAGAAATTTTTGAAACGCAACGGTCGCTCATGTGTTATGCGTTTAACGTCCCAAAGCGATTCAGACTATGAGGGACGCTGTAATAGAAGGCTACAGATATTTTCGACCACCTCGACTGCTTTAATGAACACTGACAACGCACACTACAGAAGCTTCTAGCATTTCGTCTCCTTTGAAATGCGACCGCCGTGGCAGAGATCAAACCCGCGACTTTTGGGTCAACAGCTGGGTACCATTACCACTGAGACGCCGAAGTTTCGCTAATTGCAATTCTGTGAACGTAATGTCCATAATTATGCTTCTGTACGAGCAACAGAACACGTACAATGAATACAACCTTATTTCTCGATGAGATAGCGTTACATTTATTTGATAGCGCCAATGCTGCGAATGAAGATATGTACCTAGCTAATCCAGAATCCAAACGAGAAACATGCTGGAGCAAAGAGAGCCTAAGAACGGTGCAGCTGATATGGAATGGGGGCAGCACCAGTTACTTATCTTTGCGCTTCAGCCCAACAGTTGCGTGAAGCAATTTCATAAGCACCTTGAAGCTGCTGTTTCCACTTCCATTTATTGATTAGATCCATTCATGCTGGAGTTCGTCACGGCGACCTTCATCTTCATGGTTGTAGTTGCTGGCTATGTTCCACACACCCATCGTAAACGGAAGCATTCTTGGATGAAGCAAGTATGGTTTGAAGCTACACTGCTTAGTCTTAGGGACTCAGGGAGGGAGGGAAGCATTGTTCATGTAAAGAGGCGATGGTTTGGACCTGACCGCGGCGGCCGCGCTTCGATGAAGGCGAAACACAAGCGCGCCCGTGTGTTGCGCGATGTTATTGCTCGTTAAAGATCCGCGGGTGGTCGAAATTATTCAACAGCAGTCCACGACGGCACACATTTATTCCTCTTTTGTCGCAAACACTCGTTTATACCTTCTCTTACGGCGCGGTTCAGGTGTCCGCGGATACGTGAGTCAGATACTGCCTTATCCCCCAAAAGCCAATTTTTAATTTCATCTTGAACTCGCCATCGCTATGTGGCAGCGGCTGTGTGACATCATAGCTGTCACGTGGTTTTTACTCGGCTCAAGTTCAAACTCGCGCACACGGCGAAGAAGCTACGGAGGGTAGTAGTAAAAGCTTTCGCTTTTAAATCTGTTTCCTGCAATGTGTTGTGCTCAGCGATGCTAAACCACCAGCCAGTTCTTTCTTTCAAGCTTGCGTCAGACATGACTTTTTCGCCCTCTCTATTGTCGGCACCATTAAAGGCGAGAAATCTCACTACCCACCATGGTTGCTCAGGGGCTAGTGCAACGGCCGTGTCCGCGATTCGACGGAATCGAAAGGCTGAATGCGCCCGTTTGCTGTGCGACGTCAGGGCACTTAAACATGTTTTATTGTTTATGGTTTATGGGGGCTTAACGTCCCAAAACGATTCAGGCTATGAGGGACGCCGTTGTAAAGGGCTCCGGAATTTACGACCACCTGGGGTCCTTTAACGTGCAACGATATCTCACAGTAGACGGGCATATAGAACTTCGCCTCCATCGAAATTCGACCACCATGGCAGGAATCTAACCCGCGTATTTCGGGTCAGCAGCCGAGTGCCATAACCACTGTGCCACCGCGGCGGCAGAGCGCGTATATTTTCCCAGGACGTCAAAATTATTCCGGGGCCCTCCCTATTGCTAGCGAATTTAGAATTATCTCTACTAATTATGCAATTGAGGAGAATACAGAAAATGTGAGACTTGCTGTATACAATAATGAGAAGCATACCTTTTATTGGTGGTCATAGTGAGCCTCGGCATATATTTAAACCCTATCTAAAATAAGGCCGGACACCCTGTATATACACATATTCATAGTGGGTGAGAATAAAAAACATAGAAATTGGTTTTTGAAGACAGGAAATTGCGCAGTATCTGTCCCGCATACCAGTGGGCACCTGAACCGCGCAGTAAGAGAACGGATAAAGGAGAGAGTGAAAGAAGAAAGGAAGAAAGAGGTGTTGTATTGGAGGGCTGCAGAATAATTTCGACAACATGGGGATCTTAAAGTGCATTGACATCGCACAGCACACGGCTGCCTTAGCGTAATGGATGTTTTTTCTTTCGGCGATCTCCTCAAAACGGTATCTGGCGATTTGCATAGACAAGTGCTGAAAGCAAAAATAAATTTCATCGAAATTCATCCGAGAATATGAGAGAACAGCTTAAAAAAAGAGGACAGCGGTCAGTGCATTTTTAGGAATGCATAGCGCAACTGAGGATTTTGGAAGGCAATGCGATCGCTTTTTCATAAAATTATCCTTTATAAAAGGTCTCGCTGTTCCCTCCCAGTACAGGAGAATTTCAGCTATCTGCAAAAAATTGTTTTAGTTGGCAGTGAATAACTGTACTATCATCACGCTGGTTTCAATTGTAATGCCGCCGCTTTTTAAAAAAATAGAGCGCTTTTTTAAAGTGACCACTCAAGAAACAGACCAGCTTATTTGAGGAATACTTAAAGATGAATTTCTATTATAACCATTACTGATCAATTCTTTTTATACATGCAAAATATTTTGTTGTTTTTATGTATTTTGATGCAGTTATTTTGTACATACTGGAACTTTTGGAGCAGTAAACTTACTCTGTGATCACGCTAAAAACGTTAAAATCTAAGAATCACCAATAAAACGAAGTGAGAAAAAGGAGTGTGTCTTGTTGCTACGCAGTGCGACTTCGTACGTTGACATTTTAGGCTTTACCAAAGAAACAGCCCGTTTTGATGTAATCGCGGAATGCTTTATCCCGACCATGCAAATGTTTCCAAATATGTCGCCCGTCGTAGTTCGCATAAATCTGGGAAAAATGTCGAGGGCCACGCGCCTACGCTGAGACGAGCGACGGAATGTTTATTGCGATAAAAAATAGCATCACACCATAGTGAGAAGGTCAGACGCTACACTCCAGATGTTTCAGCAGCGGTTTGTAAACGCGGATGTATAGTCGAATAAGGGCAGATGTCAGTTCTTCCTGTGCCAAAACACGCAGTCGCTATCGCTCATCGCTGAAAAATAACACGCTGAGACTTCTGTTGATGCTCAGCGCGAACTGGATGAGGTGAAAGAAAAGCTGCTTCCACTTTTGAAGCAAACAGATACAGGGCTTGGCAAATATTTTTGAATCATGGCAACGGCACCTGCTCCCTGAAACCCGCGCGGTTAACGCGCTTGTCTACCAAGCCCGAGTACTCGGGTCCGAACCCGACCGCGGGGGCCGCGTTTCGATGAAGGCAAAACGCGAAAGCCGCTCATGTGCTGTGCGATGTCAGTGCACGTTAAAGATCATTATGCGGTCGAAATTATTGCGGAGACGTCCACTACGGCACCTCTTCATTCCTTTCTTCTTTCACTTCCTCCTTTATCCCTTCCCTTACGGCGCGTTTCGAGTGTCCACCGAGATAAGTGAGACAGTTACTACATCATCTCGTTTCCTCAAAACTTATTTTCAATTTTTTCATCTGCTCCCCTGCAGTATACACCTGACGCCCAAATTGGCACCTGCCGCTTTGTGGCCAAGTGGTATGCTGGCAGTTTAAACTGTAAGTGCTACAGACTGCTAGTGCAGGCCCCCGCACACGTTTCATGCATTCTTTTATAATATAGAGATAGCTTTTTTTTTAAATTGTTATGTCGAAGTTACTTACCTATCGCTGTATCAAGAAATTTATCTTGATGCGTGAGTAGGAATCTACTTCGTCGACTGTGAAGACGTCAGCATGTTGTATAGTTTTGTTGTGTAGCTGTTCGCCATCACTTCCATGGGTAATAAATATTAATGGACGAATGCCAATACTCGCGGAATTGGTAAATCCCGGCGTCAGATTCGTAAACTGCTGGAAATCCTATGCCAAACCTGGCGCAGTGATGAGGCAGTTTAGGGATGAGCCACTGCTCTGGGATGGCAGGTGTTGCCACCGGTGGGGCTTGTGCGACCCAGGTTTCCCTACGCGATCAACCTCTCAGCACCAATCACTAATTTAGCTCCCACCTGCCATCGTGGTCAATTTGCTCTCAATCTGGTGGGCAGGTCCTGTTTTCTCAGAAGGTCACGTGACCTAGGTGGCGCATCTAGGTTGCCGTAGCAGGCAGGTGCTCCAGCCTGTCCGGCTGGGAGGCTTCAAACGTTCGCGAACGCCGACGCACGACAATTTTGTTTTGGGTCACGGCGGTACTAACTCTCTCTGGTTAAAATCAGGATTACCAACGTGACATAGGCCGGAAATTAGAGCTGGCATGAGCGTGAAGAAATCTGCCACGTTACACTGATGCAGGTTCTGATTTCTGGTCTGTACAGCCTCTTTTTCGCCCTTCTACCCTGTTGAAGCTAATTTGTCTGCTGAACTTGTGTGTTTCTGCCGAATCACGTCTTACTGACATCCGTTCTAGAGGAACTGAAATGATGTGCGTGACCAGTTTGTAGTGGTTTCATAGGATTTTTTTTCTGAACACTCAGTTTCTCTTGATAGCAATAAAGCTTTTCCGCTTCTTTCTGAATCAAAATGCATTCATAGATTATGCAAGAAATATATTAGATATGAATTCCTTTGCTGTTTTCCCACCTGTTTATTGTGCTGTTCCAATTTTCTTTCAGTGTTGTGAAAAGGCTTGAGTTGTATGCCATTTTATAGTTCCCTAGAAAACTCATGCACTTTTCCTGCAGGATATAACGTGTTTTTAATAGCACGTAAACTTTTGTTTCTCAGCATGCATTAGAAGTTTTTCATTAGCTGAATAGTGAGAAAAGAACATAAGCAACAAAGAAATTGCGTCGCTAATTTTGTATTTTACTGACATGAGCAATATGAGCCTTTTGACGTTCCTGACGCTACTCAGCATTGCTATATCAACAACTAATCAAGAAATTATCTCCTGGAATGCTGTGAAGGGAAGGCCGCTATCTAATTTTCGTTTAGCCGCGTACAAAAGGTACCAGTGCTTGCGGATGCAATCCTATAGAAGCACTGCCTCGCTTGCATTTCGCGGTGTACGGAATACGCTTAAATGGAGTATACATCTCTCAAATAGTTCTTTCCTGGCCATCACTTTGACCGACCTTAATGCTTGCCTTGAAATATGTATATTATACGATTGTGTGCATGATAGTTTTTTAAGGTGCGTTTTGCATAGGTTAGAGGAGCAGAATTATTTAGTAGCCGACAACATTATCGTTCCGCCGTATTCAAAAACGCGTCAGCGGCATTCGCTGAAATGTCGGCACTGCAAAAAATGCTTCAAGGTAAGCTTTTAGCACAGAAGTGTAATTTGACACGGCCAAAGAAGAGAGACAGAACACAGAAAGGACAACACAGAGCTGTTAGTGTTTAAATATACAGTACCAACTAGCCGAACAGGTCTACTGCTTTAAAGGTAAATACGGGTGCAAAATATTTCACCCGTAAAAAGATTTCAGCGTAGGCTGAAAAACCAAGACGTTGTTGCTAGTTGTGTACAGCAAACGCCAATCTTCGCAACGTTTAGACAAGTGACCGCAGAGTGGCTTGCAGGGTCGAAAATTTCGAAACACGTACTAAGATCTTTCATAAGTGTAAGCTCGGTTCTTTCATCGCAATTACACTCCTATGTTTACTGAAAAAATGTTCTTTGTCGCCTCAACGCTGTTTTTTATGGTTGCCCAGTAGGTCATATAATGGTTCTGTGAATTCAACTCATTACATCTATAAAGAGTCTTTAACACAACCTGTAGACGCAAGTGTGTGAGCAGCATTATCGTGCCAGCCGTGTGTTCTACAGCACAGCGAAATCTGGACGTTTGTGAAACACTGTTTTTGCGCTGCTATATTTACAGACTCAGGTAAATTTTAATGCACCGCTAGCACCTTAAATTGTTGAGAGCCGTGCTCCTCCCGAGTCTGTAGGCTTTTGTTTGCTTGGCGCGTTGCCCTAAAAATGAAACGAAATTGCTGCGCCCATCAACCTTCTACAAATTTTTCAGACCGGAGAGACGGCATATGAATTTCAGGTGGTGCAAAAAGTGTGTGCGATGCAATTGAAGTTCAAGAAAGATTGATCACGTTTATACGCACTGTAAACAGTGGACTCGTTTACAGTATGATCCAAAACAGTTTGTTTTGGAGTCGGGAAATAAATTTGCCCCGTAGTTTTGAGATTGATTCGTTCAAAGAGAGAATTTCAACACATACACTGGGCAGACCATGCGTCAGATTAAATCAGCCATGGTGCCTTTTATATGAACTGTTGTAAAGGCGATAATAAAATGACGTATGCAAAAGAGCACGTCACAATCCACTCACTTTCTATTGCTATGCTTTTTGACCGCCTCTTCTCGCCCCTTGATGGCGTAGTTTTTTCTTCCTACTAGAAAGGGCGTAGCGTAACTGTAACTTACCTACATAACTCTCCTGGTCTACCCTCCTGACCAACTATGAGAGCAATAGCTCACATTTACAACTTAAGAAACTAAGAAGCACGATTAAAACCTCTGTTGTGGTACGCCTGCGCGCTTTGTGATCACCTGATAGAGGTTGGACAGAGTGCACCTAATCCTATCATATACTCTTTATGTTTTAGATAAGATGTCCGATTATGAAAATGCAGTCGATGTGGCCCGTGGATTCAGTAGCGTCTAGAACGACCTTTGATTAGTGGCAATGTACAGGTGTGCTGGGTCTCCCTAAGACATAATGATAGGCGCGGCAATGTATGAGAATAGCATGATAGTTTTTTACAGCAGTTTCAGAAAATTTGCCCCCAAAGGGGGAGTTCTGATGGAGTGAAATTAATATGCAATTGCATAGAAAGAAAAAACGCGGTGTTATGCGCGAACGTGTTAATTTCACTCAGTGTTATCGCAGATCCGCCGCCATCAAAGGATCCAGGCACAAAATTTTACCTGTCTTCTTGTTTTATATTTGAGACACATTGGTGTTGAAAGCCCCAGAAATTTTTTTTTGTGTTCTTACTGAGTAGTTGAACCTGAATAAAAATTTTACACAATATTATTTTCTAACGTTGCAGAATATTTTCGCGCTTTAAGATAAGAGGTCTGGGTAGTTCGTGACATGCGCTGCATCAGACTCAAGAGAAACTTTGCTTTTTGGAAATATGAATGTTTTGTGTAACGAACTTGTATCGTTTGCTGCTAATAAAGAGAATTGCAAAGCTTATGCTCCAATTTTTTACCGTGTATTTAAAAGATCAGAGTTAGCTATACATAAACTTCCACTTAAGGGCCTAATCAGAAGTTGAATCTTGGGGGCGAAAAAAGAGCCATTCAAAAGACAGCCGTCTTTTAAAATCTTCTTCCGCTGCAAACTTCTATTTCAATTCGATTTTGTTCAGCTTTTCCGGATGTTCGTTTTGTCGCAGTTCGGAGAATGAGGTCTTAGTGCGGACCTATCTCACACATTTGCAACGCTTTCAGGAGGAGCGATGCTGGTACCAAGATGAGAAATATCATAGGCACGAGATACCACAACGCGTGAAATTTTATTGACGAAAAGGCTTAATAGTTTTGAGGACATATGTGTGCAGGTACGCTAATAATTGCAGAGGTATACAGACATTTATAAACATGAAAAGGGTAATGAAAAAGCATTTTATAAGAAGGAAACGTATGAACTGCTGACGTGCTCTGTTTCTCCTTCATGGCAAATCAGTGGGTATACTAGAATAAGGTTTACTCATTATTTTATCCGTTGAAACAAAAATAGAAAATCAAAGGGGGTGACAAGTGTTGCTTCGTACATAAGGTCATTTTCTTTACTTTTAATACTGTGATGCACGAAACTCTATATAGCACCGGCAATTCAAACTTCTTTATGTTGATGCCGCAGCAATACACAGCCATCACAGCGACGGAGGCCTGTCTTCACAGCGACAGCCGCTGTGACGAATCCAAGAGAGTGGAAGTATATAGAGGCTTCGTGCAACACATCCTAAACACATCCAAGAGGCGAATTATGGCTCATCTCTTTGCTGACATCGTTTTAGCGCTTTCGTGGCTAATACAACGGCATCGGCCCAATTTTTGTTACCCAATTGTCTGTAATACTTGCAGTGAATTAATGCCTGACGATTTTTCTACCGATATTTTTATTGATCACAATGCCCGGCAAACAATTATGTCAACGATGGTGACCTATATTAGTTCGTGCTCCTGCAGAATTATTTCTTTTTGATGTCTTCCTTCTCGTCTACACTACCGAGCATCTTCCAAGATTTTATATGTTGTTAGATGCCTGTCTATCTCAGCGTCTTTTAAAAATCCTTCCAGCTCTACCATTGGCAGGTTAAGAAACGGTAACTTATCTGTCGTACAAAGTTTCAGGACTGTACCAACCTGGATCCGCCGCTTATAATAGAAACCCTGAGTCCTGTACGCCGAGTTGGGAGGACCTAAAGTCACCAATGCCTTGTTTCCACCCAAACGTAGAGCTGATGTTATTGGTCGTCTGCAAGGCAGAGACAATTACGGGCTTGCATCATGCTTGAGTGATGAATGTAAGTACCGTAGTGGAGCTTAGTACGAGTCAAAAGTTACATATAACATCTATTATATTTCCTCCGAGGAAGTACTACTGAGAATATTGATTACATTGTTTCAAATGCATTCAGAAATTGTCATATTGCAACCAGCCACCTCTGCTGTGACTTGTAGTGAACACAGTAAACAATATATAGCAAAACATTCAGCTTGATAGAACTATCTAGAATATCATGCAGAATTTATCCCCTTGAACACTTCTATTCTTTTCTTTGCTTCTGGAGCAGTTTGAACGACTGAATAGCAGGGTTTATAACCCCTCGATCCACAAAGCACCCAGTGTAAAAATTCTGGCATTTTCGTTCAAACACTTACAACAATTGTGAAACTTAATACCGCATCTAGGCTATGCCTTTGAAAGTTTTTTGTCGTTTTTTTTTATCTGGAAAGGTAAATTATTTCTTTTTCGTGCACCTGCGCAGTGAGTAAGAGTGGAAAAAATATACCGCGAGCATTTATGGCGAACTTTCCGCGCAGACGCTTGTTGAGAGCCTCGTGTTCTTTGAAACAATGCGTCTGCGAGCATGCGACAGTGCCGCGCCTATGATGATGATGATGACGTCCTCAGGCTTAATGGCACATACCGGAGGCGGGGAAGTGGCCAGGGTGTATTGCTGATACAAACGCACACATGTGCAAGTATCGGAGTAATTGAATAGGTTTGTGACCAAGACTCGAATTTCCATTAAAAATGGATATAAAAAACGCAAATGAAAAAGCTGTGAATCCACATTCTAGCAGATGGATCTTTCAGATGAAATTATATATCAGTGAGTAAAATCGCATGCAGGTTTCAAGGCTTATCCCTTGGCGCTTGACTCGAAGGAGGTCAGGATCGCAATAGGTTGAGTTAGCCCCGGTCGAGCGAGGGGAGTTTCCAAGAAAGCTCTACGGAGAGAAGCGAACCGCCGGTAAAAGAGGAAAAAGTGACCTGTTGAGTCAATTTCACCACAAGACTCTCAGAAGTTCGTCAGAGGTAACCGTAATCGACATAAATAGAGATTTTGTCGCGGTATTTTCCAGCGAAGGAGGTTTATGGACATCTCACATATCCTTGAACTGCACATCCGCACACTCCAAGGAAATGCTTTGTGTTCAAAAACTCGCTACATCAAGGAGAGGCTCATCACGTGCGCCTCACTCCTCGCGCTAAATTCTACATAAGGTAGATCGGCGGGTCCCAACAAAGCTCCCCCAATCGCCTTTTAACGCGATCGGCTTTGCAACACCGACAAACGTCTTGAAACGCATGTGATCAAGCGCACCCACGCAGTAGCAGTACTTGCCTTTAAAATAAAGTCGTCGTATGGTGAGAAATGAAGTTTAGAAGGAGTGAGCGCACGGGCAGATGCCCAGCTGAAAATCCGCAGCACACATTTGCGTTTGATAGCACTAACGTGAAATGTTTTACAACGAAGAATGCGAAAACATATTTCAGCTCGTCATAAAAATAAAAACTGCTCAAGAGGGGAAACATTCTCTCTTCAGGTGCTGAGAAACGCAGTTTGCATAGAGTGTTATATCTAAAGCTTTATTTATAAACAAAGCAAGCTTAGTGCTCTTACAGGGAGTGCCCCTCAACCCCTCAAGTTCCTTTTACACTGCAGTTATAAACAAGGAAGCAAAGGGCCATTGTAGATGCCATAATGGCGGGTGGCTGACGTGAGAAGTGTTGGAAATGCCAGTGTCGCTGATGTCTTACGAGTGTAACGTCCCAATGCGACTCAGCCTATTAAGGACGTCATAGTAGACGGCTCCCAATAATTTCGATCACCTCGAGTTTAATGGACACAGACATGGCACTGTGTAGGAGCTTCAAGCATTTCCACCAGCTGAGATCGAACGCGCGTCTTTTGGATCAGCAGCCGAGTACCGTTATCACTGACCCACCGCGGATTCTCAAAATGCAGTACTCTAAACGTAACCTTCAGAATTGCTCTTGTTTATAGCACCAGCGCACGTACAATGAATATAACATAATTTCTGGATGCGACAGCGTTAGATTTATTCGATGGCACCAACGTTGCAAATGAAGTTAAGTTCCTAGCTCATCCAGAATTCAAACAAGAAACCTGCTGGAGCACAGACAGCCTACAACCGGTGCAGGTGGTATGGAATGGGTGCAATACCAGTTACCTATCTTTGCGCTTGAGCCCGACACCCGAGTTAAGCAATTACAGAAGCACCTTCCGGCTGCTTAATGCAGTTAAGAATATTAAGGTGAACTATTCACGGAGAACTTCAAAATCATGATCCTCATCATCACGGTTGTAGTTGCTGGCTACCTCCCGTACGACCATCATAGACGGCAGCATTTTATGATGAAGGAACGGTGGTTTGAAGCTACACTGCATAATCTGAGGGAGTTTCATTTCCAGCAGGCTCTTCGTGTAACCTCCACCATGTTCCGTTTTCAGGTGGAGTCTTGCCGTTTCGTTTTCCTACGCCAAGCCACGAGCATGATGCAACTCATCTATCTCTCTAAAGAAGATCCTTTCAGTGGGGGTTAACGGCTTGTGATAAGCGCGAAAGAAAGTGGTAACGCCTGTTTGTGGTTGTTCGTTCCGCTGTGCATTTGCTCCTCAAAGAATCCTGCGGCGCCGCAATCCATTAGCTAAAAGGCCAATATCCGGGTGAGGTGAGTACGAGAGAGATGACTGCCCCTAAACTGGAATTTTATGCATTTACTGGGTTCCCACAAGCTATTGGTGCACCTGATGGCTGCCTCTTCTTAGTATCGCGACCCTAAGACCAAGAGAAAAACTACTACTAATACAAAATATGGTCGATTTCTCTCTTCCCCAACAGCAACAAAAATATCGTTCATCAAAAGTGGTTCTAGCATTATATTTTTTATTGCGTAACAGATGGATTTTTTCACACTTATTGGCACACTTACAGCTATATCCCTTCAGCGGAAGTACATATCCAAGTATAAATGTAACGTTTCTCGTTGCTTAACTGCATCCCTTCAAACTCCCTTAAATATCTGTGTAAATAATTTATACAGCACCTCAAAGAAGCTTTTTGGGGAACTCGATGTTCGAACAGATAGACTGCTGTGTATTATTCCGAAAAATGCGCAGTTCTTCCCCATGGTTTTATCGTAATGTAACTCTTCCAGCTTCAAACCCCAGCTTCTAGCTTCGCGCTGCTTAAAGATGAATACATTCCAACTCGCCCAGTTTTCTGTTCTCGTTCAAACCCCAGCTCTGCATACACTGCTTCCGGTGCCTTTATTTGGCTGAACTGGAGCAAGCATCGCCTTACTCTCATGCTGCCAGCATTAGGTACGCTAGATTTGAAACCCTTCCTTCATAAAGGATTTTGTTGAGATACCTTTTGTTTGCAGCACTCAGTTGTCAGCAAGGGCTTCCAGTCATCCTCCGCGTTTTCAGCGCCACTTTCTTGCCTGATACTGGCACCGTTGACAGGCAGGCAGGCAGCAAGGTGATGGACGTCCCCATAAAACTGCATTGGTATGCTCCCAGTCCGGTCCTGCCCCCAATCCGGCGGGGTCAGCAAATGTTCATCCCAACAGCTGGAACGAACAGAACTACAGATAAATAAAAATTGCTTCACCGAAGGGCCAAATCACGCGTCGTGGCGTGAGTTACAAACAGGAGTATTATATAGCGTTTATTTGTTCTGTTCAGCTTCCTGCAATGAGAGATAGATTCCTTAATACTGATCAAAGACTGAAATGAGTTTTTCCGCCTTTTTTATAGGTTAATCCTTGTGCCTTTGTAATGAATGAGGGCGAGGCTACACTCTCGGCTAGCGAAGTGTGTTCCATCTTGTCTCCAGAGACAGTGCACTCTTCTGAGAGAGAACTCTGCCTGAAAAGTTTAGTTTTCTCACATTGAGCATATTGCTAGTGACACGCCCCGTAAGTGCATGTGGCTTGAGTGTTGACAGGGAGCATACCAATTAATCTGAACAAAAGCATTTTTGAGCGGGAAACCGTTGATGAACGCAGTTGTTTTATATAGTCAAAGATTTCACTATAACAAATAATATATCCGCTGTTCACCCTATGACAGTTTTTTTCTATTAACGTTTTTTCATTCGTCAGAAGCATTCCGCATTGGTATTATTTGGCCGTCTTCAATATTGGATTGTTGGACATTTATAATATTTGTACGTTTAGTCCCTGCTTGAGTAAACTATTCCGACTTCGACAATGCTGCTCATGACCACTTCCGCATAGGCAGTCGAGGTAAACATTTTTTCATCTCTTTGACCACTGACTGCAATCGCCGTTTCTCAAAATAATTGCAGATATGCCACCCTCCATCCATAGACTTAACTTAAAATTTTCTTTATACAAATTTTTATGTTAGATTCATTTCTATGCTTCATACTTTTCAGTGCTCTCTAGTATAAACGAGAGGGACCTGCCGAATTCATTGCCCACCGATTGATTTTTTCTTAGCATATCAATATCAGGGAGAGAGTAATAGAGGAATTACCCGTAACGATGGCACAGCTCCCCGACGTGTTTTGCCCAGACACTTGCAGCCTGATGATTGTTGATGCTATTAGTTCTGACATGTGAGGCTACAAAGCCGTCGCCATGAACGTGAGCGCGGCTCTTCAGTAGTTTCTGTTAACTTCCTCGATTTCTTCCGGGGCATCACTGCTGTGATCGCCTACGCCACCCCGACAGAACGAGAACATGAAATCGAACGCGAAAGCGGAATAAGCGAAAGAACGACTCCTCTCGTTTTACGAATGTAAATTTTCGCCACAGTGTTGCGCAGCTTACTTCGAGATATGGACGCTTGCGTTTACCGTCTACCATGCAGTGGCACAAAAAAGTAATATTGATTTTGCGTTTAAATGCGCAGTCCACGACATTCATGCACATTGAATTATATAAAAAGAATCCTACTTGGACTGTTGAGTCTTCGAATTTTTTGACTCGGCGGCGCTGATTCAGAATCATACTGCTGTTATAAAAACAGAGCGCGTTGTAAACTCAAATCTGTCTGCCCATTATGCTTGTTTCCAGACAACCGATTGGTCTCTTGCAGGCAAGAAATACAACGGCTCGCCCTTTTTTCTTGCTCCGATGTAAGTAGAGTGACTTTCTCGATTGTACCAGTCGACGGACAAGGTAGTATTTTGCTATGTATAACATTTTAAGCACAGATAGAAGTTTCAAGCTTAAAGAAAACTATATGTGCATTGTTAGCAACCTAATTGAGGAGGCCACCTTCACTGCTTTGAATTCGTAATTTAGTCGTTGCATTCCCTAGTGCCACCAGCGACCCGGATTGCGCTCTGATTTAATCCTGTGATTCTGCAACTCCTCCCTCAGTGTAGGCCTGAGATGCTGAAGGAATACGCAGCTTTTCCTTGCGTGCCTCTGTTTGAACGATTTTTGAAACAGGTGACTGTTCTTTCAGTAAAGCTATCATTCTTTTGAAATAGAGATACATCACCGCTAATAAGAAAATCTATAGCTTGTAAATAAGAAATTTTGGTGTTTAAGGCAAAGAAGCGGCACACGTTGTTTGTCAAAGCCCGGAGTGGAGGGCGCCGATTAATTTTAGACCGCCTCATTAACTTGCGCTGACAACGACTCGCACAGGGGCAGTTTTTTCATTTTGCAATTTATTGAAATGCGCCGGCCGAGAGCAGTACCGAACCATGGATCATACGAACAGAAGCCGAACGACAAAGACACTGAGACGATGCGGCTGGTTTTATTACGAAATCTTCTAGAGACCCTCGGAGAAATCGCCCTGGGACAGAATTAAAAAATAGCAGTGGCTCTGCTTCAAAGCCCCGGTCCGCATTTAACAGGAGTGCTTGAGTTCTTGGCGTGCTTTCGCGCTGGGCCATTAAAAAGGGGTACCGAAAACTCATACCGAAAACCTCCGTTTTTATTATAACTGGAGAGGTCACGATATGCTTATCTGGAGGCCCTCTATTTCATACAATAATTTCCCTTTTCTGCAGCAGGCGAGAACGAGAGATGTAACTCTGGGCTTCGTCTCTTTTCCGGAACAAAGTTCCAGATATAACTCTGGTTAATAAACACTGCGCGTGCCAGTTTTGCTGCGCATTCCGCAACAAGCGCCGCCTGTTGGCCTCAGTAACGAACATCACGTAACTCAGTTGTGGCCTAATGAGCCTGTAATTTTGAGAAAAATGGTGAGCCCCAATGCATGCTGCGGCAGCATGGTAGCTATCATGGTCGACCCTTCCTCCTGGTTGCAAAATCCTACCTCTAAAATGCTTTCTCGCTAACACGAGCTGTTTCTGTCTGCCATAGAAAACGATTGCATGGGATGTACCGAAAAGTCGCAATTGCGTTGCTGGGGCTGTTTGTTCAGCGTTACACGGCTCTGGGCGGAAGGTGTTCCAACTACAAGCGTTTGTTGAGTCTTTCCTGAGCTTCTCGCTCGTCGAGCAATATATCTGTCCTTCTAAGTATAATTTTTTTTCTCCCGAGACAGTTTGTGCGCAATCTTATGCAAAGCGAGCTCACTACTCTTTATGAGTGTTTGGTATAGTGAGGGATAGGACATTTAGCATTATACGAAAAAAAAAGAATAAATTATGCAAATTTCGATTTTCGGATATAGGTTCTAACCGAATAATATTAAAGTGGGCATGCGCGCCGCACCTATATCGCTCTTGAGAAGGAGTAAAACTGAAAGGAAACATTTAACCAAGCACCGAAGTGAGGGGCATTATCAGCGCAGCTCTGCGCGTAGCTCTGCGTCTTGGAGATAGTGCTGTAGATATTGAGCCCTTGAGCAGATATTGTGGCTCTACATCGTCGTCAAACGCCTGCTACTGTAGCGATGTTCAATGTCATCAACCACTTTGGCCAGTAAGTTGAACAGGTTTCCTGACAACTTTAAGGTTACTCGACACAAGGCATAAGCGTCGTGAAAATTCTCATGCTGTGGCTACAGTGCTGGTTAAGAGGCATGCATATCGTTGTTGTCAGCACGCAGACTGTGTGATACCCACTTGGCCAACTTACCGCAACGCCGGAGTGATAACATGGTCACGCTCAATTTCGAGACAAAGCTCCAATTACCTTTTTCTAAAACCGTTCAATAATTTCATTTCCGTAACATTTTATGGAGACATTGTCCTTCTTCAAAGCATAGCTATAGGCACTGCAGCAGTTTGAGCCATTAGTTGGCCCTAAATACTGGTAAATAGAAGGATTAGCACATTAAATCGCAAGAATAAACCCGCTAATTCGTACGTTGGAAGCAAAGTTAAGAGTAAAATCCACACAGTGCACTTTGAAATGAAGAGTTAAACAACCCTCTGGTATTTCGAAAAATAGTAACTTCAGTGGCCAACCTCTAGGTCTAGCTAATAGTTGCTTTCTTTCCGAAAGATTTAGCGCTCGTAATGTCGCAGCTATGATGCTTTCTGATACTGTAGGCCATTCAACGCTGTTAATATTAGTAAACGTGTGATGTTGGTCGCACGTCTTTCGGTATTCTCTTGTACGCAGAATATATCGCATTTGTTATCGCCATTTCAGTCTGGTTTTATAGTGTTTGGTTGGTCTCTAGAGAAAACATGAATGTGTTCTTTGATGCCTAGCTCTATTGCTTAGGTTATAAATGCTCTAAGGTTGTGCTACAATAATTATCCGTTGAAACCCACTATCCACTGTCTTGATAGAAAATCGCGTAAGTATCTGTATTTTGTGTTGGAAAGCTGTCAAGCAATCAACTTTCTAAAGCTCAGTAGTGTTTATATGTGACCGTTACCCCCAAAATTTTCAAATTTTCTGGCAGTCCTAGGTGAAATTCAATTCATGGGCAGAATTTTTGGAGCTTCAAAGAACTAAGGCCAAACTTTTTATGACGATCCTTTAAGAGATGAGCGCTTGCAAGAAACTTCTCTGGAAATGCATGAGCTTCACAACGTGCTCAAAAATTTTCAATATTTAGCAAACGGCAGTGACCACGCTCGTACTCTATTGTTAAAAATAGTAAAGTGCTGATACGCAACTCGTCCATGTACCGCGCACCAAATAAAAAAGACCATTAACAGGGTTGTGGATTGCCTTGAGACTGAATAAGTCAAAGCTAGCTTTCATACACTACCTGGCTATTTGAACAGGTGGCAGCTTGATAGCTTATGACATTTTTTTGATGCTACCGCAGTTTTTCAAGGCTATGAGAAAGGGATCGCCATTAGGCCACTCTGCGGATTAGTATTTCTTAGAGTAGCTCATCGTTTTTCACGTAAAAAGAGAACGTTGCATATTTCAATATTTTTTCACCTTTGCGCTACATCGATTAGTTCATAGTATCTGTCGGCGTAGTCGGGTTTTGGTATTTTGGGAAAAGCGCAATGACACTACGTTGCCTTGGCAAGGTCGGTTTTATTTTTAGAACTGTAATCCCAATGCCCCAGCCACACTTTTGCACAAGCTCTGCCCTGCCTCTTGTGTCCTACATTTGTGCGGGTGTATGTATCTAAACGAATTTGTCAGCAACTATCTATGCAAAAGCATTCTTGATAGATGAAAAAACACCTCATGATTCTTTGCGCTTGCCGTTTTTTTTGAGAAATAGATGAGCCTTGTTTGTTGGACACCGTAGATGGTAAAAGATGCGTGCGTTTAGTCAGCAAATATTTTACACGGGCGTATTTTATGGCTAGCGTTCTGTGTTCGCTCATAAAACATAAGGTCGGGCAGCTGTGCTCAGCTGAGAAGCTCTTTCTTTTCGAGTCGCTATTCTGAAGGAAGGGAATAGGCAATGGCCTCTCGCAGTTATCACTAACCACAGGGGCGAAGCTTTCTTACCGCAGTTCAAGTCACCGTTTTTGCGCTTTATACGAAGTGAAATGTTCTGCAATGCAGTAAAACATTGCTAAAGTGGCCCTTATTACACGCTCGTCGCTTTCCATTTACAGACAAAACCAGCTTTAAGACGAAATAAGGTGGACACCAAATGACATCTGCTTTTACGATGGACGCTTTCTAAAGGACCAGCCACCAGGATACTAAAATGTGACTGAAGTGGAGCTGATAGAGCACGCCAAAGAAAGCTTGTTTTCCCTGAAGCAATCATTGTACTGAACAGGAATCATGAACGTGCAGTTTTTGATGCGTTATTTCATTTCTGCTTTTTCGCAATATGATTTGAACCTGTGGTGGGTGAACCACATTTATTTGATATTCCGGTAGCCGCGACTGGTGAGCCAACGGAGCGGGCTGTTGACGTTGCTGGCGAGGGCGGTTGCCGAAAGCGTTCTCTGTTGCATGAGCGAGAGCTTCAGAGGCAGGTCACGCCAACTTCATCTTCATCAGCGCCGCTGACCATGCTAGCGCCGCTGCTGATGCTCCCCTTCTACCGCGGTGCGCGATAAAGGAAAATAACGGTATGCACAAGTTTGTACAGGTTGGTCAAGTCCAGGACACAGCTAGGATCGTGAAGACCGGCCGGCCAGGTGAAACAAACTAAGGCGGACGAGCCTGGTTGCTGCGCAAAGAGTAAGGGGAGTCAAAGGATGATGAAAATGATGACGTAAGGAACAGGTGGAAGAAGTCGAGGAAAAGAAGGCGAGCTAGGCGTGCTGCAGTCGGAAGGTCTACAGGTGGAGCCGCCAGTTTGGTTGAAGCGGGCCGGAAAATATCATTGCAGAGAATGCACCCTAGCGGGAGTTACGGGCGATACGGGCTTTGCGCTGGCCCAGCGGGTGCAGACGAAGGGATGGTGTGCGGAAGCCGCCGCCGTAGGAGAGGTGGGGATGCTTCCGGCGCTGGTGGCAGTGAAACGACGGCGCACGACACTGGGCTGGAGGCCTGCAGCGTGGGACTCGGGCGGCCGTGTAGGGAAGGGTTCGAAGTGGTCGTCGAGGCGGAGCGGCTTCATGCAAAAACGAGCTCACTGTGGCAGTGGGACTGGGGGTTGGGGGCACAAGAAGCAAGCCCGGGGCGTAGTTGTCGAAATGGGAAGGATACGGTAGGGCTGTCTCGTCTGCCGCGGAGGCACAGGCATTAGTGAAGGCGCCAGGTGGCCAGGGATGTGTGGCAGGCGTTGCGGGGGGCGTGTGAGGCGCCACAAGGCCCTGGGTGGATGTGCATGCGGGCCTCGTGACAGGAATGACAGTTGTGCTCACTGTGGGTGGGCTTGAGGGAGCAAGAGAACCTGGGACTAGAAGAGAATCCGGGCCCGGGTCGAGAGAGGGTGCTGCCGGTAATGGCCCAAGGGCAGGCGCCACAGCTGGGAAGCAGGGCGGGAGAGGAGGTGCCGTGGGACGGGAGATCACAGGCGGATGGGCGTCCATAGGGGTCGGTGAAGCAAACTTGAGAGAGATCGGAGTGTCATCATCATCATCATCATCATCATCAGCCTTACTACACCCACTGCAGGGCAAAGGCCTCTCCCATGTCTCTCCAATTAACCCTATCCTTTGCCAGCTGCATCCACCCTTTGCCTGCAAACTTCTTAATCTCATCCGCCCACCTAACCTTCTGCCGCCCCCTGCTACGCTTACTTTCTCTTGGAACCCACTCCGTTACCCTTAAAGACCAGCGGTTATCCTGCCTTCGTATTACATGCCCTGCCCAAGCCCATTTCTTTCTCTTGATTTCGACTAGGATGTCATTAACCCGTGTTTGTTCCCTCACCCACTCTGCCCGCTTCCGATCTCTTAACGTTACGCCTATCATTTTTCTTTCCATGGCTCGCTGCGTTGTCCTTAACTTAAGCTGAACTCTTTTCGTTAGCCTCCACGTTTCTGCCCCGTAGGTGAGTACCGGTAAGATTATGCTGTCGTACACTTTCCTCTTGAGGGAAATTGGTAAACTGCCACTCATGATCTGCGAGAATTTGCCATATGCGCTCCACCCCATTCTTATCCTTCTAGTTATCTCCCTCTCATGATCCGGATCAGCTGTCACTACCTGCCCTAAGTAGACGTATTCCGGGACAATTTCCAGGCTCTCCCTGCCAACTGTGAACTGTTGTTCCCTTGCTAGGCTGTTGAACATTACCTTGGTTTTCTGCATGTTAATTTTTAGACCCATCGATCTGCTCTGCCTGTCTAACTCGTTGATCATGATTTGCAGTTCACCTCCTGAGTGACTCAGCAAGGCAATGTCATCAGCAAATCGCAGATTATTTTGGTATTCTCCATTTATTCTTATTCCCAACTGTTCCCAATTCAGGCCTCGAAAAACCTCCTGCAAACATGCGGTGAACAGCATTGGCGAGATCGTGTCTCCTTGCCTGACACCCTTCCTTATTGGAATTTTATTGCTGACTTTATGGAGGACTATAGTAGCTGTGCAGTTGCTATATATATCTTCAAGTATTTTTACATAAGGCTCTTCTACCCCCTGATTACGCAATGCCTGTTTGACTGCTGAGGTTTCCACTGAGTCGAATGCTTTCTCGTAATCTATGAAAGCTATATAGAGAGGTTGGTTATATTCTGCGCATTTCTCTATCACCTGATTGATAGTGTGAATATGATCTATTGTGGAATATCCTTTACGAAAGCCTGCCTGATCATTTGGTTGATTAAAGTCTAACGTTGCCCTGACTCTATTAGCGATTACCTTAGTAAATACTTTGTAGGCAACGGATAGTAAGCTGATCGGCCTGTAATTTTTCAAGTTCTTGGCGTCTCCCTTCTTATGAATTAAGATTGGCAAGAGACTGGCGCGTCCTCGCGTGGCACTTGCTCAAGCGTGGGTGGGGCCCATACGGTGGCGACGATATTAGAGACCGGTGTGGGGAGGGGCGCCGACGTACGAACGAAACGACGTGCGAAGAGAAAGGCGAAACAGCTCGGGTAGGGAATGCGGTCAGGGGTGATGGGTCGAGTGCCGCCCCAGCTCCTGAGTCGGGAACAGAAGCGCAGAGAGTCGGCGGGAGCTCCAAGCCAAAATACGCCTTCAGGCTCCTTTTCAATTCGGCGTATATGTCGGGGCCGGGAGGCAGCAACCGCAGCTGTCCCAGGAGACCGGGTGGGAGTTCGCGGCTGGCGTGCTGATAGCGCAGCAGCTGGCTGGACACGTTGTTGATGTGAAAGTGCGAGTTCTGCAGCGCCAGCCACAAAACGCGGTCCCTGGCATAAAAAGCGGGCAGGTCGGGCAGCCGAGGATGGAAGGAGCGTTAATACGGTGGAAGGAGCTCACCGGATGAGATGGTAGGCGCAGACATGACGGCGAGAAGAAGCTGCCGAAAACCAGGTGCGGACAACGGGAGTGCAGCGGCAAGGCCAAGTGGAGGGAGAGGACGGGCAGGAGCGCAGAACCAGTGGGAGTGGCGTTGCGTGCGTCAAAGCTGTCGTCCAGTGTCACCAGATGCGGTGGGTGAACAACATTTATTTGATCTCCCGGTAGCCGCGGGTAGTGAGCCGGTGGAGCGGGCTGTCGACGCTGCTGGCGAGGCCGGTTGCCGAAAGCGTTCTCTGTTGCACGAGCGAGACCTTCTGGTCTGCGCGAGGCAGGTCACGCCAACTTCATCTTGATGAGCGCGGCTGGCGATGCTAGCGCCGCTACAAACCTTCATGATTGTACTCAACTTTAGAATACTTTTCTTTAGCCTGATAGCATCAGAGATATGTTATAAACGATAAAATTTCAAGTTGGCGTTAGCAAATTAAAATGCCCTTCATCTGGCGGAAAACTTTCTAGTTAGTATTTTCTTAGCGGATATGTATTCTTTATTGGAGTGAAGCAAAGCCTCTAAATCAAAATTTAGGTAAATCATTTTCGTTTATTTTTTATATGTGCCGATAGCTTTTCGCTTTTTTCGCGCCACGGAAAATACGTTGACAACTTTGGTGTAATCTTGTGCCATTAAGAGCTTTAAACTTTCGCGCAGTATCAATAACACTTTATTTCGCGTGTTTCTTTCAGACCCGTGGCAAATCAACTTCCTACGCATATGTTTTCAGTGGGATTTGCTTCTGGAGAAAAAATATTTTGATCCCGGTGTTAGCTGTTTAAAACTGGTTCACTAAACGGTCGAATGGTAGTCACAGTGATATTTGTTCGTCGTGAATTCGGTAACACAGAGAAAGCCAGGGCGCCATTCATTTGTTTATTGTCTACTCCACGTTTAGCGCTCGATAAACATAACAGATCAAAAGAAAAGGTCGAACGAACTAATGGTCAAACTAAGGTCAGATGACGATGCTTCTTGATGCATTATTAATTGTTCTAGCTATAGCGGTTTTGGTTGCGATGCGAGGGGCAGCGACTATTTGTGGGACAGAAGCTCCTCAGCTGCCCCCTCACAGCGACATCGTTACACGAGCAATTACACTTCTTCAATATCGGGTCCGCCCACCAGACACCGTTGCCTTCGCCTCATGCGGGAAGCAAGGGGCACTTATTGACGATGCTCTGACGCGCGCGTATCCAGGAAAGGAAACGTACTGGCCTTGCTGTGCAGTAGGATTCGCGGATGCCCTCGTGGTGAACAGATGGTACAAGACGTTGGCACGACTAGAGGGAAAGCCTGGTGCATCAGACACTCATAGCCCAGTATCTCGAGGCGTATTCCACCGAGTGGACCGTAAGCAACAATGGTCGCCTGCTGCTGAGTCCAAAAGAGGTAGCTGCGCTTGGTACAAGTTTCTTTTTGTGTAGTGGCAGTCCGTTTATCTTGAGCTGTGACAGTGCTAAAGGAAGTCCTGCAGATGTATACGGTGCAGTGGAGACACTGGAGCACCTGCTCCTTCGCTGTACCGCGTTCGCTGATGCTCATCGTGATATGCTCGTGGCCTACAGAGAGCTGAGCCTAATCCCGGACTCGCTCAAGACACTACTGCGGCCGCAGTGCAGTGCGCGCACCCGGGAGGGAACGATGGTGAGCCTCTGGGCATTTCTCGAACAGACGGGCTTGACGTCCCGTCTGTTCTGCGCCAGGTAGTGATGCGCTGTGACGGAACGCTCCCCGTGCACTACCTCGGACGCTTAACAGCTGGGCGCCCCACCCCAGCTGTTGTGTGCAAAGTGTTGTGCGCGTGTGTGTTTTTTATTTTTTCATCTTTGACTGTACGCGCGCACGACCTGGACAATTTTATTTGGACTCTGTAAATAGTGTAAATATGACTACTCCCTACGTCCTTTCTTGCTATCCCCTCACCTCTCTCGTTTCTCTTCTTCATACTGCCTTCTATCCTTTATTTCCGCTGCCGCAGCTCAGGTGCCGCCGATATAGTGATGGCAGATGCCGGGGTGAGCAAAAATCTTTTAACTTCCTTTTTATATTTTTTTTATTTTTGATTAAACACTTACTACAGATGTATACGGGATGTTCGTATTCTCTCCAATGTGCTCCCTCAACAACGTCGGAATTAAGACGCATTCTACGCTGCCCCCTAAAGAAAAGGAAATTACCTTTGCCTATTACTTTGATAGGCGCGGCGATGGAGGCCTGGTGGATGGTGATGGTGCGCCTGGTGGCAACACGGCATAATATACAAAGCTCTGCTCGCCCAGAACGCAACACTCAAGGTGAAAGCTTACAAGGGTGGTATTTAAAGGGCCTTAGTCGGCATATATTCCTAATAATAATAATAATTGGTTTTGGGGGAAAGGAAATGGCGCAGTATCTGTCTCATATATCGTTGGACACCTGAACAGCGCCGTAAGGGAAGGGATAAGGAAGGGAGTGAATGAAGAGAGGAAGAAGGAGGTGCCGTAGTGGAGGGCTCCGGATATTGGAGATAAGAGTGTTTTAGTGAAGGTCTAAAATATCTAACAAAAACGTAACTAGGTTTTCAGTTATTTTAGCTCTGGGGCTATAGTGGGGGATAAGGCGGCCCCTGGTAAGAGACAGACTGCTTTAGTTAATTCGGAAACAAATAAAGACGTTACTAACCTTTACAAATTTCCATTTTATGGGGTATGCTGCATTAGCAAAATAGTATATCGCCATACGAAAAGTCTGCTTTCGTTTAGTTTACTTTATGGGGGGTTACCTTCCTAAAGCGACTCAGGGCATACGAGGAACGCCGTAGTGAGGGGCTCCGGAAATTTCGACCACCTCTGATTCTTTAACGTCCACTGATATCGCACAGTACACGGGCCTCTAGAATTGATGCTCAGTGTTAATAACGACAAGACTAAGACCAAACAATCAGGCAGGAACGGAGTGCTAGAAAGAAGCACATAGTCGCACATTCAGCATTCATTGGCCGTCCTCCTCTGAGTTCGCCGCTACTGTCGCAATGCCTCTCCAAGGGCTCATTCGCGTAATGATTCCTGATAATTAGGCCTTCCGTACTCGTGAGGACACAATTCAACTTAGCTTCAAGGTGTTTTTTAGCTGATATATTTTAGCACAAGCTACCGCGGCCTCGTCACGTGACGCTCTCTTTCCCGTAATGTTTCCATTTTACTTTGCATGATTAGGTTTCAAGGACATCTTGTGACACTACCTAATAATGTTTTTTTTTTGCTCAATTTAAATAATACGCAGCGCCCGAGAGAAGAGAAAACACGCGCAGCTGTTTAATTCATAGCGATGCCTGCGCCATCTGTGTTGTTGGTCTTGCGGCCTCTGCACAGTTATTTTAAGCGGGGGCGAGCAGATGGCGATGCCATCGTATCGCTTTGCGCGTGGCGTGAAGCCGCGTTCCGCGCCTCTGGCTACTGTCGCGGCTGTCAAACAACTGTCGTGAACTTTCTGCTAATCGTTTAAAAAAGGACTACAGTGTATCAAAAAGTATCACGAGAATGAAGCAGCCGTTTTACTTGTTCTACTAGTGCAATAGTGAATGAATTAGAAACGACTGTCAAATAAAGCGCAGACACGTCTCTCTCAGCTGTCCGGTCGCTACCTAGGATAGTGTAGTATTGTATAGTACGTTATAGTGTAGTATAGTATAGTATAGTATAGTACAGCATTATTTATTTGCCGACTTTAGGTGCCCAGAAATATCATTCTTGCTTGGGGTGTGGTGCACCATTGTACATTAAATCATGTTACAATATTTCAAGCATGCACGATGTGCAGGCAACACTAGATCATGCATATTAAAACTATCGAAGGTTAATATGTCTACAATTGTAGTATTGGAAAAATGTAGATGTATTAAACATGTATAGAATGCGAAGCGATGGAGAGAGGCATCTGCTGTTGTCAGCATGAAATACCCGATGGCTTCTTGCATTTTGCCTGGCCACTGTCAGTTTAAGTGCAGAGATTAGTTCAGGGAGATTTATTGATCCTTTCAAGCATTCCTTTAAGAATGAAGCATCACGGTATTAACACTTTTTTTATCAGTGGAAGAAGATCTAGTTTAGACAGTATTCGATCATAATCGAAATAGTGCTGTCACCGCATATATCGGTCATATAGGATATACATGCACCAAACGCCTTTTGACGCGTTCGTCATTCCGCTCTCCACAGATGTCAAAGTGGTCGATAAAACGCTTGAGAATTCCTATTTTGGCAGAACGAGTCACTTGTAGAGCATGGGAAAGCAGTTATTGGATTTAAATTGTGCAGTAAAGCGCGCGACTGTGCCCAAAGTCTGAAAACTCTGGCGTGATAAATAGTAGAACATGGGCCTCAAAGTTGACTGCACTGTCAATATATAATCCTAGGTCGCTAACAATGTTAACACGCTGTATTGCATCACTGTGAACGGAATACTGAAACAGAACTTGTTCTTTTTTACGTGTGAAAGAGATTGTCATAGTTACGGTAGAATTCAGTGTTACAGCATTTCGCGCGCACAGCATCTTTTACGCAGATATCTTTTTGCAGATGTTCACAGCCAATCATTGAATGGACAGCCCCAAAACATATTCAAATCATCACTGAATTGCAGTATCTTAGTGTACTTGGAGCAATCTTTGACATCGTTCCCCGACACATTAAATAATACCAGTGACAAATTTGACCTTTGCGGTGCACCACAATTCAGAGGGTAACATAAAGATGTGTAAGTGACGACATTTCAACCGTCTATAAAATAAGATTGAATCCTTTGACAAAGATGTGCTGATAGTTTCCAGAATCGTTGATTTTCCAGGAGCAACGATCGGCTAACTCGGTTGAATGTTTTCCTAAAGTCAAAATATAAAGCATCGACCTGCTTCTTTACCGATACAACTTGGTCAACGTAACTTAAAAAAGAAACGCGGTTAGCCTCTTCAGAACGGCCAGGTAAAAAGCCATCCTAAGCATAGTTCATCTTATTCTTAAAAAATAAGATAAAACAAGTATAAAGAAAAAGTTAGAAAACCTTAGAGATGACAGCAGAGAAATTGGTTTATAGATGAACACTTCGGTCAAGCGCTCTCTTTCTGTATTGGGACAACTAGTGATAGCTTCCAGCAAGTATCGGAATTCTCGACTGCGCAAGGATAAACGCGGGCTGAAACAGGAGTAGGAGCACTGACGCAGCCTTTGATAATAAACATCAGGATTCCGTCAGCATCCGAAGATTTTTTTAATGGAAGGGCGCGTATAGCTGCTTCTACATAACTAGGATTAACACTGCCAATACGAAGAGAGGAATCGTTCTGTTCAGGAATGTATAACTCTTGGAGGACGACTGCAGCTTCTGCATAAACGCTACCGAAATAATCGGCAAATTTATTGCAGATGACCTCAGGGTCGCAAACCTTTTCAGGTCTCTCAGGCAAGATTATTCCTTATTTAGGATCTTTTCGGCCTAAACCTGATCCAGAGTATCTACATAAATCGGCTGGGGAGCACCCCAGTCTTTCTTGTACAAGACTGCAAGTGAGCAGCGTGATCGCGACGGTAAAGGGGTTTTGCCTCCGATCGATCAGCACTGTATTTTTGTATGTCACTCTGCAAGTGACGTCAGACGATACCGTCGATGACAACGCAATTGTTTGCGCATTTCTTTCCTTAAATCGGCGGAGAGCCAGTGCGGATACCTTGAGCCTTGTAACACCTTTTGGGGAGTTTAAAGCGCATTACAGTTGCAAAAATGCAGGTGATCTTTTGTGCACCTCTATGGGCACACGTTTCCGGAAGAACAGCGTTTTTCATGTATCTATACAGCACTAGTAGTCCCCAGTGACATAATCGAGCCCACTTCTATAATGTGTCTCGTTAAGTGCTTTTAATTGCAGGTTCAACAGCAGCCTCAATAGGACGATGGCAGACATCTATCGACACCAGCACTGATAGAGGCTCCGAGATAGTGGAATCGAAGGCGCGTGTCAGAAACAGATCTAGCAGGTTTCCTTTTGGGCTGGCAAGGTAATTTTTTTTTATTGAGCTGCGCAAAGCTTGCGGATTCGAGTAGCACGTTAGCTTTTTCCTGAACATAGGAGCTCCTTGAAACGCAGAGCCCAGTAGACCTGTTTAACTCACCTACTGACATGAACAGTATATTTGGTAAACTCAACACTGTCGTACAGAAGGTTTAGACAGATTCCGACAGTAAGAAGAGGCAATGTGGGAGGAAAGTAGTAATTTCCAAGCAAGGCGTTTTTTTCCGCCATGCGGACGGATTTGTACCCATACACATGCCGCATCTGCTCTAAGTCGTCTAGCTCTTCGGATCGACTTAAACGCCTGACGAACAGCTGTTAGAGCTCCGCCACCGTAAAGTTGGCCGCACGCCTCGTAGTCTCTGTCTTTGCGATATTCATTAAGATCTATCCCGAAGTATTCTTCACTTCGGAGGCTTTTGTGCTTCTAGGTCTCGGTTAAGCAGTAGACGCCGTAATCTAAAGCCGCGATGTTTTCTGGCACAGTGGTTGCCTTTGTTTTAAAGCCGCGAACATTACCATAATCTAGAGTTATTCTATTTGCTACCACTTTTATCGATGGCAGGATCCCTTTCCAAAGCATCATCGCACTTCATTTGGGCCCATAAAGGACGAAGAAATGGGCTGGAAAGACATGCTTCGGGCCAAATTCTAGGGTCATGGATGACTTCAAAGTGAGCAGCGTCTATAGCAATGTGGAAAAACGCGTAACCGTTGTATCTGGTTTTCAGTTTTGTGCATTGGTACATCTTTCCCTCAAGTGCAGCTTTAAGCAGTTCACTCACTCTTGCCGTTACGGTGCTAGGGTGCTGCCTTGATACAAATAGAGCCTTTCTATTTGTATCCATGCCGGCCGATTTGCTGGTACTGGCTGTTGCGGTTGGACGCTTTCGGCGAAATGCTTGCTTGAATCCTTCGTAGGTGGTGTCCAGCGAAGACGTCGCTGACTGTGCATACTACAGGAGGCGGACTGCTCGATGATGGAGGGCGGGGGGGGGGGGGGTCCTTGCACGCACTCGAAGTGGAGCGTTTGCGTGCGTGAGCACATCCCTTTAGGTCGCACTTTCAGGTTTTGCCGTTAGTCGACTGGCCGGATTGACGAAATGCACTCTCGGTTCATGCAGAAAGAAGCGTGGGCGTCATGCGCTACGAATCTGCTCAAGCTTGGGTTATCCGCCTGCAGCTGTTCAATAGCGGGCCCTCGGGATTTCAACATTTTCGTGAGGTATTCCGCCTTTCACAGCAGTTATAACATTAGGGGGATATCATTGTCTTCACGTTCACCTGTCGTCGTACACCCTTGCAGTTTTCTAACATGAACGCGCTAGCGTCGACTGCCCGGTGCAGTGGTGCCGAGGCGAAGCACAGCGGAAATCGGGAGAGGGAACGATCATGCGTGCCGATCATGCCGCTGTAAGCAGCGTCGTCTGCTTGACTTTTGTTCTGCTTCGAGCGAAGCAACCCCGGGGAAGAAAATTTTTATGGCCGAGTTCTGGAGCGTTTGTTTCGTGTTCCATCTGCTGCTTGATTGTGGCTTTGGGCTGGTGGAAGCGCGTAGCGTTCAAAGCACTACTCTAGGCCCCGCATGCATTTGAGGGTTGCGTCTGGAGGGCATTTCTTTAACGAAATTAACGCGGCCACACCGAGGGTGCTCTTCAATCAGTTTATCGGAAGTAACGATTGCAACTGGTTTCTTGGGCATGCTAGGGTGTTCCCATATGTACTCTTTTCAAGATCACCCACGCTTGTGCAGCGGATAAAAACAACTGCTCGCAGCTTCTTGAGCCACCGATGCATAACAGCCGATGGTGCACAGGGGTTGCTTCGCACCAATCAGAACAGCCTAGCAGGCGAAGCTTACTCCAACATATGCGCGTGAGGTTAAAGCGCCGGTTTTTATTAGTTTTCACAGGTGGAATCTGAGCTAGCGATAGCTGGTTTATAAGTAATAAGAAGTTTTGCAGCGTGACACTACGTCATCATTAAGCCATTTATTCACGGAATTATCCTGGAAGTTGGGATGCCGCTGCGAGGTTTGTCCTCCTGCGGCCGCACCATCCACTAGCTTCGTGAATGGGTGCCTAGTCTGCAAAACATGCCTACCAGTTACCATTGCGTGTTCAATATAAATAACAAGAGCTTCAATCTAAATGTTAACGTTGCGTACAGCCTCCTCCCGGCTTAGGGACTAATGTTTGACAAGGCCGTACTTGCGTTAGCTTGTAATGAGGTGTGTTTGGTATGAAAAATTAACTGCAATTTCTCTGCCGTAAATTGTGCATTAAAAATGATAAGTCAATAACGGCCCCACTAAGCGAAGTATTTGCAAAACTTGGAAAGCGCTCTCTTTATTTATAACTTCTCGCTCCTGCAAAGAACAGTCATGCCCTTTGAATATAACGTTCAATTTTAGCCAATGTAACGTTCGCCACTGAAATTCTGCTGCAACATTGACAGTTTTGGTTGCAAGAGTCGGCAAGTGTGAACAATAGATGACCTGCTTAGCATCATCTACAGATCTTCCAAAAGTTTCGTCGTTAGACTGGGTATGTGGGAGCATGCACTCAGATCCTCCTATCTAGCATGACGCAACTGAATAAACGAATTTGATCGAGCATCGTGACTGCTTCTTCATTACTGTCTGTAAAAATGCGTGAATGAACACATTAAGCACCCCATGTGTGTTTAAACTGTGCTCTGCCTCAGGAAACGGGCGTACCTTGGGGTATTTTCTTTTTATTTCTCTGAAAAATTACAACAGCCGTTCTCTCATGTCCTGCAGGCTTTGTGTTCGCCTAATGCATGTGCGGAATGAGGAGGGCAAAAGAGAGAGCGAAGTGCTCATTTCATTTGTCCAGCGGGCTACGTAAGCTTGCAGGCAATCTCGCACTCTTCCTTCGACTCGTAGTTGTTGTCGTTTCCACCGCAGCCACTGTAGAGGAACGCCTCGCACTCGCCCGAGGTCACGTTGAAGAACCAGTGGTCTAAGAAGCCCTTGCAAAAGCCACGTTGCGGTTTTGGCGCGCAACCAGTCTCGAAGTCAGCTCCCTCGAAGTCACTGGACCTCTCTGGCTCTGAGCAAAAGAAAGCCATACAAAGCGTTCCTTACTGAGAACGGGGCAAAAAAGAGTAACAGTCCAGCAAACCTGCAAGCAAACGAAGTACCTCACGCTCTCTTTACGTCCTTCTCTAAACATAAATATTCTAATCTTAAAAAAGTTATTGTTTTCAGTGTTTGAAGCATCCTAGTTGTATTTTCTGAGTGTTTCTTTTCCATGCTCATTAGCTCTCACTCGCCACAAAACAGCTCCCTGTTTTTTTGAAAGCGGCGAAACCAGCTCTAACGTGAGCAATGTTCATTGAAATAATTCATTTATGCATTTAATGTGGCATAGTGCTAGAATTTTTCAGTGCTGCAAAACTTTCTATTTGTGCTAGGAGGCGGATTAAGAAAGTGTTAGCATATTAAAGCAAAAGGTGGCCACGTATATTGTTCCACTGTAACTTATATGAGGCACACAAAAGGATCAAATATGCACGACTGGAACTATAGAAAATTTTCAGTGGTTTGAGTCTTGATATGTTTTACGTTTTACTTCGCAAAATATCTTAGCCAAACAGTTCAGGGCAGTGAATGACCACTTTAAAAACTTAAAGGAATAGTAACAGCCAGATTTACCTTTTCTGCCCGATGCACCACTGTCAATCATTTTATTACTAACTTAATCGAGTCTGCTCTTCCTTTGGAGAGACAAAATTCTATTACGTCTCGGAGGCGTAATTTCGATTGTATAGCTTCGGATGCTTACCGTTCTTACCGTGGTAAGCAAAGTGTTAAAGATATATTTCTGTACTGGTCTGCGTATAAACAGGGATACATAGGTACAGTTATTCCGTACCTGAGTTCAAAAGGAACCACAGCCTGATAGTATTAAACTGACCGAGTTTGTTCAGCTTTTTACAAAGCGACTTTATCTAGTCAGTCATAATAGTTTCAATTTGGCGCAAAAATAAGCGATCTCGGCACGCAACCTCGAAATTGTAATTGGCATCCGCTATACACAACACAGAACGATCTTACGTTTTCCTTCTAATTCAAAATGTGCGCGCAAATAGCGGCGAGCTATTGGATTTTTTTTAGTGTCAAATAATGTTTCTTTGGAAGTCAATGCAAGTGTTATTGATCATATCAGTAAATCTACACACATTTCTCTATGCCCGGCGTATAGTCTGTGATTAACCCATGCATATATACAAAAAGCTTTTGGACAAAGTTGCTGTTGCCCGCTTGAACATGGTCAATAAGGTCATGGAAGGAGCGCTTGTTTTTGACATCTAGCACATGAGCATCGCCATCACTAGCTATCACCAACGGACACTTTAATCATCGCTGTCATTTATTGATATCAACGCTATCGAGTCTCTGGTAATGCACGGTCACCTTGTGTTTCTATCCTGCTTTTTGGTTTTCATGTTTGGTAACATTTAGCCTATAAACTTCCCAGATTCAACCCTTTTCCAGACTCAGTGCAATATCGACGGCTTCCCGTGGAAGTCCGCAACAATTTACTTTTTTGTTCGAAGCTTTTTGTACCACCTTTAGCCCGTAAGACAGCGAGGGTACATCAAAGATCAGGTGCCGCAATGTGGCGGCGATACTTCAAAATTGGATATAAACGGAAGTTGAAAGCCAGCGGAAAACACTTTGCAGATGTCCAGTGCTAGAAAATTTCATTTTAGTGATCGCTTTCGTTTCTTGCCTTTCGGTCAACTCAGCGTGGTTTTTTATGCTAAAAGTACAGTTGGTGTTTTTGGTATCACAAGTCTGCTAAGCGTTGTGTGGGAATTGATAAGAAAGAGAGAACGATTTTCTATTATTGTGTTGACGGCCTGCCTTGCTGATAAAAATTTATCGTGTTGTCGCGATGCGCATACTGCCTCTTTTTAGACAAAAATAGTGATGGATGTCTCTTTACAGAACTAAATTGCCTGTGGTTTAACGCCCTGAATATCATGGTATGCATTCAATTTACCATGCGGGAATTCAAAACATTCAAACTCACCGCCACATGTTTTTTCGCATTCCTCGATAGTTTCGAAGTTGTTTTCGTTTCCTTCACAACCACCGTAGATGAAGAAAGAGCATTTTCCTTCAGCTGGGTTGAAGTAGAACCGCGGAATGCTTGCCCGGCAGATGCCTTCGTCTGGCGGCAGCCGGCAGATGGCGTTTCGCTGCGCTGTAAGAAAAACGATCAGCGAACGTTGAGAGGATATCTTTAAAGATGCTTCAGGTCCGTATTAGCACCTTCAGATAAAAAGAGAGTACTCAAAAGATAAAAAGAACACAGCTGTGCAACAAATGCTGCGGTTAGGAAGTTTATGTAGTCACTGAAGAAATGCAATTTTACTTTTACTGAATAAAAATGGTAGCTTTCATTAAACGGCTGGCTGCACTATCGGTCGTTTGTGACCCTCAGATGCTTCTTTTTTTCACCTTATTTACCCCGCAAATCTGAAGCGACAACTTTTGTGCCGAATGCCTCGATAAGACTGAAATACTCTGCATGTGATTCAACAAGAATAATAATAATTATAATAATTGGTGTTGGGGGAAAGGAAATGGCGCAGTATCTGTCTCATATATCTTTGGACACCTCAAAATCAAGTTTTTTACAAAGCATAATTGAAGATATCATTATTTTTGAGGTGGTAGGAGGAATGCGGCGCGTTTTTTCGCCGCCATCTTAGGAAACGATGTAGAAATGGGAGTTTTAATAGAAAACTTTGAACAAATACTGGATTTATTTTTCTAATTTATTACAGCAATTTAGCAGCACTACATTGCGTAGCGGAGGGCAGCACTTGGGTGCTTCTGCTACACCTGCCTTCTTTTGCTTTACACAGTGAAAACCATCATTAATCGTCATCATCATTGAAAAAATTTTAAACCCAAAGTGCCATTGAACACCCTAGCGTTACCTCTTCCTTGGTAAATTTTTTCACTGCCTTGGAAAAGCACTTCATTTTATTTTAGCGTGAGCTGCTCTCATACCACGGCGGTAGTAAAACACCCAGGCTTTAAGTTTGTTGAGTCACATCCAATGATGTTCCACGCAGTTATCGAAAATTGTCTCAATAACATATAAAAAATTATATACTCGATCTTTATTCTCTCTAGCAGGTTGAAAACTCGGTGCACTTTACACCGGTGATATAAATTTGGTTCATAAAATAGTCTGAAGCTAAGCGAGAATTCCTTTTTCATTGAATAATACTCGTCAGATTCTCTGAAGTATAGGGAACACTGTGCGAAAGGAACCAAACCGGTAACATCGCTTCTGATAAACACTTTTTCAACTCCTCATCTCAGATGCGAAGCCATCGATAACAAGCGTTTAAGCCAGTTTAAAATTTCCATTGAATGACTGACACCACAGCTCTAAAGTAAGCACAGGGCATTCGTTTCTTCCCACGTTGTGCTTTAAATTTTATAGTTACGTGAATTCAGTCTGCGTTAAGATGCATTTTAGGGAAGGAATTAGATTACGTCAATTCTTCATAAATCTCCTGGGCATACAAGAATTTGGGGAAGCTAGGGTCTACCCAAGGATCTCCGACCTTTAGCTATGATTTCGCCAGATTGACAAAAATGAAAGAGAACTGAGTAAGAGTTAATGATGAAACAGCACAAGTCTTTGCAGCTTGCCATAAATCATTTTGAAGCGATTGGAATCAGCTCACGCTCAGAGCATGAAGAAAGTACATGCTAAACAGATCGAGGGAAATAAACCCGCCTATTAAACTGAATGGTGGTGCCAAAGTACGCACAGGTTGGTTGTAGAGCTAAGGTGCACTGACGAGAGAAGTTGCACAAATTGAAATGGATACCCTCCAAATATGAGACAGCTTCAATGCCTAACAAGTGCGTCAATGTTTTACGCCTCCGAAATAATAATACCTGACAGTCAATTAAGTCCGGAAGTTGTACTTTTTACTGATGCAACTGTATTTACCTAAAAATACTAGTAGAGGTCCCTAGATGAAGAAATTATCTTTAGAGTAAATTTAACGAGAGTTTTTAAGTAAAAACACCGAATGATGGTAAGTATTTGTGCAGCTAGGGTATGACATTGCGAAAAAAAGTGAAAATAGTCTACTTTCTATCCTGGCAAGTACTGGACGAGAAGAATGTTAAGGAGAATAACGCAGTAACAGTTACATCAAAATATAATACAGGAGTTTTCTATTGATGGCAAAAACTCCCTTAATCTAAAATATACAGCGCTCCATTTATTAGTCTACTCCATCTCCCCCAGACATACCAAGATGCAGTGTGGAGTATTCTAGCATTATGAAAATATTGTAGCACGGTGTGAAATAACTGTTAAGTAAAAAGTTCCAGCTGATTCCGCCCTTATGCCGAACATCCTAAAGGCCTTTCGCACACCATCTACCTTTACGTATAGATTAGTGACACTAAGCAATTTCGCTGAAAACTCGAGGAATCCAAATTTTAAGCCGTGACTGCATTTCCTCAAAGTTACAGAAGTGCTTACCGAAAGCCGCTGCAAAAAGGGTGAGCAGGATGCAGTAATTAATTGCCATCGCTTCCTTGATGAGATCTGGAGATGAATTACTGTCGGCAGAGACAGAGCGCGCTTTATAGACCGAACGCGAATGTGTTTTGTAAGAGCACTGATAACCACCTTTTTGCGACCGCTGCAATTCTCGTGGGAACTCTGCCGCTGGCAAGATAATGATGTGCGTCGATACAACGAACGAATGAGGTCAGCAATGTCAACACTTACCGTGAGGAAGATATCGATGAAGGGTCGGTATTATGGCATATCACCTGCCTTTGTGCGCTAGATGACCTTTCAAAGAGCAGGTGCGCCTGCGGAAGAACCAAAAAGAGCAGTTGATGGCGGTTTCTTCATCGACATAGAGCTGAGCTTGGTATATAATGGAACTCAACAATAAAGATCAATCAGCAAGTGGAGCAGATAAATTGAGCTTGCTCCGTTATTAACATCATTAAATGCAATTTACGTAGGGGAACAAACCAACAGAAGGATAGTGATGCAGTTCAAAAGCGGACAGTGGTACAGTGTAACAAAAGCTCATTGTTGGAAATGTGAGCGCGCTAAATAGTGGTAACCTAATTTACGGTGCCCAGCTTTTCTGAAAGTAAGCAGCTCAAGATGGTTTGCTTCCGGGCTATGAAGTGACTTTTTTTTTAATTCTAGGAGGTACTGTACTCGTGGCTATGCAGCCAAGGCTAGGCAGGAAAGGGAAAGAGGTGCGTCTTTTTTTTAGTACAAAGATGACTGACGCCAACCAGGTTAATTTTTGAAAAACGACTCGGTCCCTTCTTCACTGTGGTACTACGGGCGAGGCGCAGCTTGGCTTTTTAAGCCCTCGTGTTGAATACCTCCGGGTCAATGGCCGCAAACCATGGATGTAAGACGAAGGAAGTGTCCCCAGGGAGCGATTAACATTCCTTTGTGTCTGTTGTATGTGCCACGGCTCCAGCAGAAGCCTCCTGCGCTGGTTAGCTTCGGTCTCGTGTTTCAAAAATTAACCTGGTTGGCGTCAGTCATCTTTCTACTAAATTAATTTTTCCCAACCAGACATACTTCTGTCAAATGTTTTCTTTTGAGGTGCGTCTTTGTGAACGAACTGGGGGGAGGGGGGGGGGGGCTGTCATTTATTCGGGCCAGGGGTACAGCTGGACCAAGGGGGAGGGGGTGCAGGCTCACAAAGGCTGAGATAGGCCTCTCCCCATGACACTGGAACATACATAGCCCCGTCGCTAGCTCATTTCCTGCCTAGCCTTGCCTTCATAGCTACAAAAAGCTGTCCGCGAGCGTAACTTTTATAGGAGTGGTAATGACGTTTCTCTCACCCTCAAAAGCTTTTGAACCCTGGGGGTACACAGCAAGTTACATAGCATTGCAAAGAAGGACGCCCCTTGGGCTCTGTACATTCGTCAAAGCCTGTTGTTTGTTGTGTACATCAAGCTAAGAAATAATTGAACAGTGTGAATGTTCTACAGCGCGTCCGGCGAAAGCGCAAAGAAAGTTAGGTGAGTAAACACATGAGACAGAGCACGGTTTGATTACTGTTCGACATTTTGGGACGCTGGGCAGTTAAGCAGGATCAGTAAAAATCGGCCAAGTACGCTAAAATCCCGAAGTGTCTTTCATCTGCTTTTGGTGAGATTTCGTAACTTGTACATTGATCTACCATAAAAAGCTGAACGATGTTAAACGTTCACAAGTACAGTGGTACTGAATTCTGGAGATGATTCCAAGGTCTTGCACCTCAAGTAAAAAAAAAATTGCAGAGAATGTTTAATGCATTCCAATCAGTGCAAAAGCACGGATTTGCATGTGCTGCTTAAAAGACGGCGATGAGTGGAAAGTGCCGGGCGACGGATCGCTTGAGCAAGGCCAGCTGCGAACAGACAAGGTAACAGGCAACAGACGATTTTTCTCGGCCGTTGGTATCTATTCGATTAGTGCTTACGCACTAAAAGTATGCTCTTAATTATACAACTCAATGTAGCGTTCCTTTTAGCAAGGCAGGCGGTGATCACATTGCTTTCACGAGCCTTTGGCGCGACGGACGGTGCCTTATCAACGCTCAAATGAGACCTTTGCGCAAAGAAGCGGATGCTTGCCAGCCATCCGGCGCACTGGAATCTGGTGGGCTTGATAAAGAGCTCAATGATGCCGAAAGAGGTCGACCGTATGACTGAGTCTGACGTGGGGAATGCTTCGGACGTCAGGAGTGAGGCGTCAGGCGTCACACTAAAATGCTGTCCGAGATTGATAAGAGCCGACAAAAAACAATATGAGGAACGGCGCCCGTCTACCAAGGCTCTTTTTTGTTCCTCGTGATCTGATCGCTTTGGATGCAAAGCAATATTCAAGTTCTTCCTTAAATATGCGCAGGAATAAAGGCGGCACAACGACTGGAATTCCATTTTCTTCAAAAAGTCTGCTCGTTTTCCTTACAAAAATATTTATTAAAAAGAAACGGCTTACGGCCCCTTCAGTGTTAGTGCCGGAGAACATGTACGTAATATCAATACTTTCCTGCACACCAAAAAATGCAGCCATATAATGTTTATTGAGGAGTACATCAATCCTAAATCAGAGCGAAATTTTAAAACGTCGCAATTCTACTTCACCGCTGCAGCAGTATGTTTAAGCGATATTTTAGTGCCATTTCCACAACTCGCTCATTTAAACTCTTTCCCCAGCTTCTGATCTTGCGATATTTAGCTATGCGGACACTTCCTTTCATAAGTTTAGTTAGAAATCTGACCTTGTGTGAAAATGAAAGCAATTAGCAAAACTTCATAGTCCTAATCTTCTTTTCCTCCCTATTATTTCGGGTTCTGCTGACCTCACAAAAACCAACCAACCCAGTTTATCAATTCTAACACGTACGCGTCCCTTTTATTGACACTTTACGTTGGTCTCCTTGAAGGCACTGTTTTGAATGCTTTGTAGTTATGGCATGTATCATATACCATATAGACTTCAATAAGTGCCCCGCACTATTGACTTCAAGATTTTTTTGCGAAACGCCGTATTTTTCTTTTTAGTTTTGAGGGCTATACTGAATACCGGCAGTTGATTATTTGATCAATCAATATCTTGCTTTTAGCTTGGAAAAGATGTGACTATGACTTACAGGAGCACAGGTGCTTCTCCAGGTAACTTGGTTATCGCCTAGGTCCTAGGTAAGTGATAGGGAAGGGGTACTCTCAGTAATAGATGAAAGCGGATAACTTGGAGCATGATGAGCGGTTTAATGATTAAAATATGTTTGTGTTGTAAGTGGCTGAGGTTTGGGCATGTGTTCGTATATAGCTGCCTCCAAGCTATGGCTTCTTCCCTCGTCAGCTACTGCATACACTTTTCAATATCGCCGTTTCCTACGTTACGTAAAGAGATGCGACACTACTTGGAGTGTCAAACTTTTCTATTCGTAAGGTTCAAACATGAAAATGTGGAACAGGCGGATTAATGAGATGATTACCTCGCTGTATAAAATTCACTCGAGGCACCAATTCGTTCTTTATTCCGTCAGTAGCCAGCCTGGGAACCTATATTGTACAGAGAACCTTTACATCATGCAAAATGCCAATACAATTTGGCTCAGAATTATTTCTAGTGCAGGCATTTTCAAACGTTTTTCATAATTCCTTCATAACCGTTTGTTAAATTGAAACGCTGGGCGCGTTTCTTATGTTCATTATATTATGCTAGAAGGTAGTGGCATGAGTAAGCGCACCCGGTTACCAAAACCTCAAACGCGGCCCTAGGTATCACAGCTAACATTGCGGGATCATCGATAACTGATAAAAAAATAAACAGGAGCCATTCGTTGCTCACGAATTCAAAGTAACATATTCGTGACATTGCTCAGAGCAATAGGGTATCGGCGCCCTTTGACGTTAGCACAAGTCCACAAGGTAAGACAAATTCAGAACTTTTGCTCTGGAAGTCGCCTCAATGTTCTCTGAATTAAGCCTGTAAGTCGTGCTCCAAACAGCGATAATATCACACGATATGATGCTATTCGGTTTAGTGTGCTTGCGTGATACGCGGCAAGCGCTCTGACGTTAAGCGCCCAGACCACTCGAATATCTCATTTCTTATCACTAAAAGATGCAAAAAGCATATTCGCCGTCATCATTGCTATGGGAGTGCGCCCTCAGCAGGAGCTAGATTCCATGTGAAATTTTTGCAGACATGACAATTAAGTTGCTGTTCACACCTGTGCTGCACGCCTTCATCTTGTAACTGGCGTTGTTTCAAGGCTACAACTAGATTTTATCGTCGGGTTTGAGAAGCGCTACCAAAGCGTGCAACAACGAACGGTTAAACCGGGCCCGCGTTCATGCATTGCCTGTTTCAGTGCGTGCGTTCAGTAATTCTCTTTCCGTCTTGGGTCAGGTTATTGGCTCCATACGTCTAAGCAATAAAGATGCCAAGCTGGTGTGCCCACTTCGCCAAAATCAACCAGGCAAAGAGATATTTCCTTTCCTGCCAAACCGTTAAGGCATCTCTTTAGGCTGAAAGATCTCAAATGGTAAGCGCGAGGGTTTTTGCTTCTTGCGTTTTTACTTTTTCCAAAACGTTAGATCAATAATTAGAGAACCTCATTAAGACCACTCCGCAAATGTAGCGCAATTCACTCAAAGACCTTTCTGTACAAGTGTTCTCAGTGGCTTTTCTGTCAGCTCCCTGCTCATCCTTAGTACTGAGAGATTTTCATGGCACACTATTGGATCCTACAACTGTATGGAATTCCCTGCAGAATGGATGGTAACGAGATAAAATCCGTGAAACGCGTTCCTCTGTGCCTAGCGAAGATGACCTCATGTTGAGTAGAACTTTCTCGGAGCTTGGAGTCCTGCTCCGCATGTTCATTGTGTCCTGTATATCCCAAATTTAGCACAGCAGTATCTTTAGATCGAATTTTCTTTTTGTAGCACTATAGGTTTGGTTCGGTTTATGGGGGTTTAACGTCCCAAAACGACTCAGGCTAAGAGAGATGCCCTTTGTAGCACTATAGTAAGTGAAATCTCATAGAAGCACTTTACATTTCATCAAACTTTGAGATGCAGCTGTTTTCACCGCACATGCCAGACACCAGCAAACACGAGTGTTGGGGAAGCCACAGTGCACAATTTAGGAATGAATCTATATAATAAATCTTGAACAGAAGCTATTTTTATCACCAAGCTTTGCGCGCATGTCTCAATATATTGTCAGCATCATTTTGTTTTTATTTACATTTAAATATTTCCTATATCTTAGCCAATGCGTAGGCTGAGTGGGTATGGTTCTGGGCTGCTGACCCAACAGACAAGGATTCCATCCCGGCCGTGCTGTTCGCATTGCAATGGAAGCGAAATGCTAGAGGCCCGTGTACTGTGCGATGCAAGTGCTCATTAAAGAACTCCAGGCGGTAAAAATTATACGGAACCCTACACTACGGCGTCTTCAAAACTTGAGTCCCTTTTCGACTACTTTAGATCCCCTAAACAAAAACCAATTTCCTGTATCTGCAAAGCAGAGTGTTATTCGCCAATTTTTCTGGCATTGAAAATTTCCGAGAACTCTGCATCACTACGCAAACTTGTGCGTTTCGGAGCTCATGTCGGGAAAGGCATTATGTACATAAGCTTTTTTTTCTGCTGTCACTACACTATGCAAGTTTATCTCCACTGACGTGGCCTGTTTTCCTAATATCTGTAGTAATCAGGCACAGCGAACTGCGAAGCCAGCTAAATGCCCGAAAACAAGTGACCCAATCATTTATTTGCATCCTCACGTTTCGGTTACTTAACCGTGGAGTGCGTGCGAACAGGAGTTACTGTCTAGACGGTGTTTTGCCGGGCAAGCGCCTTCAAGAAATTCGGTGCAGACTCTGCCTGCGAAACAAGACTCGCAGTTGGCATCCCTCACAACACCGCCATGCGAAAAACATGGGTTTTTCTGGCTGTCCTTGAGAGATTGCAGCGGCCATTCTCGTTGTCTCCCCAAGTTACACTTCTGAAGGAATATAAAAAAAACAAGCACAACGGTGGCAGAATGTTTCCTGGTAGACATCCAGTGGCGATTAGACGCAGAGAAACAGAGCTCACTTTTGTAGCGCGGCGCCCAAAAACGGGCCCCGATGTTGTCTGAGGCTCGCTCCCTAGAAGTAGCTTGCGTGCCTCCGCGTCGCGATTTCGACCGTCTCGGGTGAGTCCCCTGGTGTCCGCTTTCTTCCACGAAAAGCAGCGCACTCTTGAGACGCGTAATGGGACACGACGACGCGTCGGGCGCTTCGAGCTAAATGTCGCTCCTCCTCCCCTGAGCGCGATATCATAGACTCAGCAACAGCGTCCAAGGTTAAGCCTCCCTTCCTTCGGCGGTGGGCGCAAAAGTAGGGCATCGCTTTCATGGCCAGTGGATACCGCAGCTCGGCGGTCGGTTTGCGTGATCACTGCTGTGAAAGCAAATTATTCTTTCTAAAACAATTAGGCTTCTTAGGCGCTTTATTTCTATTGCGAAGTTCGTAATTGTCGTAGTCGAACCTTCAGATAAACCAGATCACTTGCTCAAAGCGATATCCAAATGGCTAGAGACGGCACTGGAACGTCAGCATGGCGCCAGAAAAGTATTCACAGTATTGAAATACATACTAACGAAAAGCCTCGCGTGCAGCCATGCGAGAGGCTAATGTCCGCATGTCTGTCGAGAAACGGGAATATTTACACTGTTGGGCTCACAATAGATAAAAATTGTTTTTGACTTTTTTGACAAATGCTACTCCTTCTATGAGAGGCTCCATATTCAATAGCATTGAATGAGGTTTCCTGAAGATATACTCGGTAGCATGCATCAATATCCTTGCGTATGTATGATTATTCTTTCCCAAATGTGTTCTCCGCGTACGGCGGTAACGAAGACTTATTCTATGCCGCAAAATTAATGAGCGCCGGCAGTGGTCTAAAAGGTAGTGTCAGAGTGGTACTTGGTCAAATATAAGCATTTGAAAGGTCGTTGAGCTGGCCCTTTCACGGTGCACACAATGATGTCGCTCGCATCTCTAGTGTAGCATTACATAGGTGATATAGGCGTACTTAGCGTTATTTCAGCTTAGATATTAGGCGGTGCAAAAGGGTTATAGAAATATGAAACGCAGGGAAGTCAACTAAAGCAGCTTTCAATTGCGCAATTTTTAAGTTCAATATTGTAAACTCCATCGCCGTTAAAAAAACATTAAAAACACTGCTATCACTAAATATTCGCGGCCTCCAGTTTCACTTTAGAAAAGTGCGCCTTCAAATTGAAAAGGTCGTTTAATAAATTTATTTAATTATTCGTATAAATATTCAACTCTGTCATGTACGTAATGTCCTCCTTACTGCACAGGCCATCTGTACAAACCATTTTGACACATCTCTCAGAGACTTTTAAAGAAAAATCGTAAACGTTGACAAAAAAACATATCCTTATGGGAAGTACTGAAAAACTGCAATTTCATGCAGGCTACTTTTCACACTTTGCACATATTTATTTCTTAAACTTCATATGACACACAAAGTATAAGGGCACAAAGGTTGCACGCCCGTTGTGCAGGAAATTCTTAGCCACATAATTATTCACTCCCGATGATCTGTTAGGCGTCGGAGCAGCTCTTACGTCGTCGGTTGGATATTTCCCTGTATTATGCGGTTCCAAGACCATGACTTGTAGTTTATAGCGAAAATTATGATGAATACGATTACACTAGACGGACTTCTCTTAAAACGAATATATGTTCAACATGTTCACGGAGGAACCAATCTCAAATTTGTTGACTTTCTTTGATGTCTTCTCTGTATGTAAGATACAGGCGAAGATGGTCCGATGACGCCCGTACAATGACTGCAGGGAGCGACTTGCATGTTCAGTGTCGTTAGTAACAGTGCATGAAAAAATGGTTATAGAAGTCCTTATTTCCGCCATGAGACAGCATTTCTGCTGCACTTCACACGGAGAAGTATCAGAGGGGTTATTAGCGCCACAATGGTATCTTGCATTCTTCAAGAGCTCAACTAGATATGGTCCACTGGTTCAGTTCGCGTCACCTATCGAGTTGCATGCCTGCTGTGAAATGTGAGATAACTGTCTGAGGCGCAAAGAGATGTGGTGTTGCAATGCTGTATGGCAGAGACCCATTAATATTCATCCACAGTTAAAAAAAGAAAAATATCATGAACAACCGGTCTCAGTTGGGTTGAGCCTACTTGAGGCGGAACGTCCGGTGGCCTTCGCTACTCTCAATAATGAAATAGGCTCTATCATATTGATGGAGTGTATTACGCCATGTATTCCTTCAAGCGTCATTTAAATTGAGAATCTTAAATGTTAGACCCTCACCGAAGCATGCCCTCTCTTCCGATTCTGTCCTCAAAAGTGGATACAAACAAAGAAAGCAGAAACGTGGTTTAAATTCATTTTTTGGATGCGCGGTGGTGACCTATAGATCCCGTGACCTGAGAAAAGTTCGCAAAATCTAGCTAATCTCGACAGACGCATAAGTGCAAATCAGAATTTAAATGCCGATCATTCACAATTTTCACTTTGCATGCACGCGTTCTTGTATGAAGACCTCCTGTGTCTTTGTTCCTTGCAAGAGCCCAAGCATGTCGGGCATTACATTCTTTTTGCTTCAACTATTTTCTTCGTGAGGTACATTGCGTATGTAAATGAATTCGTCACCGAGTCTTTCGGGAGTTGTCAGAAAAAGCGTGGGTGCCAAACAGGAAGTGCATTTAAATATCACGGAACGCCGGTAAGCAAACACACTCAAGGTAAGTTGGATCTCGAAAGCTGAACCAAGGTTGGATTAAATCTACACCTGCGTAACAACGAACATTTCTTAGTTGATGCTCAACTGCTTTGGGGTTTGACGTGGTACTCAGGGTCATACTCTGTTGCGTCGCCAACAGAAACGGAAATCTGAATTTTGCACCTCTCCCGACAGAAGGGAACCTCCACAGCTGCCGCATATATTACATCCTGTTACTACTCACGATAGACGGAGGTGCCAAGTTTTTCTTTCAACTGACCCCCGAAAGCTGGAGTCAAGAAACGCGTGGAATGCCTTTCAGCCAGTCGCGTAGCAGCTTAGCCCTCGCTTTTATGTTCTTTTTTTATGTGTCCGTTAACAAATAGATTCGGTCGCAGACAAAATAGGGGCTGACTAGGCCCACGGAAATAAAAGTACGCGTGGACAATCTGCTTGCGGAGATCACTCTGCGTATTACTACGTATCACTCCGCCGAAGGCACAGAGCTTCAAGCCGCCACGCGACTGGCTGAAAGGCCTTCCACGCGTTGGCCGACTCCTACTTATATCGGAAGTCAGTTCATAAAAAGGCGGGAGCCGGGACATTTAATCCGGTTTAATAGAAAACTCGGCTGCACAGGACAACGATTTGAAGTTAAGAAAGCTTGAAGCATCGAAATCGAGTTCCCGCGATAAAAAAGCGAGCTCATACTCCTGTTAAGTGCACCTTTAGGGATGCGTATTTTTTACTTGTGCTCTTGCACTGTCATAAACAATAATCGCATTATCCTGGAAGTGCTTACAACCATCCAGTAAAGGTTCCAAATGCTGTGTCCTAAAGGAATGATGCTGCTGCAAGTGTCCGTTATACTCTGCACACTAGGGCCAGCGATGATCACAGGAACTATTTATCTGCTCGCAGTATTTGCGACATCTCCCTTTCCAGAGGTAGTAATATCTTTAATAGGAAAATGAATATGCTTAATAGAGCTAATGTTGAGAAGCCGTACGTGGATTATGATGGATGCCATGAGGAATTTCTCCGCTTACATGTCGACCCCCTGGATTTCTTTAACGTGGACTGATGTTGAACAGCTACCGAGTCTTTCTGCATGTCGCCTTCAACGAAACACTGCCATGAAAACCTGGATTCAATTCCGCAGCCAAGTTCTTAGTAGCCACCGGCCAAAGCCAGTTCACCACTCTGGAGGGTAGAGTGAGTAAAACTATGCAAGAATCTCAAAGGAACAAAAACAGCTTTGTAACCATTCCAGCGCTCGCAACCTACAGGCACGACAAATAAGAATTCTTGTGCTGACAATCATAGGTAAAGCGCTTGGTCAATTGAACTTTACTAGCCTTTATACTAAACATGTATGAATTTTCTGGCTGGTGCTGTATTCTTCAGTTACACGAGAAAATCAATCAAACCGGAAAAAATCTAAAGTGATATGTACCAAACACAAATGTTATTCCCCTGAGAACGTGAACAAATGTTCCACATAAAAAAATAAGCATTAATGGCTACGGCAAAGTTTCAACCATTATGTAAACTGTATTGTATTGCTCAATTCATGTTTTTAAGAAGGAAGAAGAGGGAACAATGAGGGCCGCTGCCTTCACGCTATTTTTTTATACTGATGCTGCTCAGGCAAATCTATTCTCCTCACTTTCTTGTAAACACTCCGGTAGGTGCGCCGTTATTAATTCATACTTTTTATATATAGCTCTGGCCGATATTGGCATGTTGATCGCTATTGCTCGAGAAAGGCTGGTGTAAAAGGGTGCACACTGTGGGGAGAGAAGCAATGTCCTCTAGCGTGAATTATTTCTTTGATTGAATTAACAGACGTATCCTATGATTTGCACCCAGATATATGCAGTGGACGTATTTACATGAACTCCTTACTTTACAAATTCTTGCTAGTGATTACGGCCCCGCACCGTCAGTTCCAAACCTATTAATCATTAAGACGGAAGACGAAATAAATTTCACGTTTCTTAAAAAGATATTTTTGAAAGACAAATTATTTGTAATTTTTTCTGAGAATGCTTAACGCCTCCAATATGTACAATGGGCTCAGAATAGACAACGGTTATTTTTGTTTTCCTACAGGGAAACATCCAAGAGTGCGCAAGTATTAGTCGCAAGCAACACTGCTTCACAACGCTTTCAAAATTTCCTCATCACTTTTCTTGCACAGCCAACAAATAGTTATAACATATATTGGTTGCGAAACAACAGTAATAAGATGACAATAAAAAATGACAGGTACATTGAAGAATATAAACATAACAAAAATAGCAATAAAACGTTAATTTCGAATCACATGCAATAATCTGACTTCCAAAGCACAGCTGCAATTCACCTGTCAGGGCCTCAAATGCTGGGGACTAGATTGGCTCCGGGACCAGTAGACGCGCTTCAGTGTTGTAGTCTGCAGATGCCCGCAAAATTTTTCGGAACACAAAAATTGCAACAAAGCCTAATTACTGGGCAGCCTAAGCATGCAGCCATGAAGGGAAGTGTGTGCTTGGTAGTTCCCAGCGTGACCTGCAGAATGCACCCCTCAGTGCCTGGCTGCGCTTCTAGTCAGCGAGGAGATTTACGTTTTTCGACATTCCGGCATTTAGAAAACTTTTGTGCGCATGTGTACATTATTTTCCTCGCATCGAAGCAACTGTAGCCATCTCGGAGCCTAGAGGAAACTGCTCACTCTCGCGCCTCGGATAGAGCCATATCTGAAGCGTCCCACAAAGCGTCTAAAGTGGAACGGGGGTGGGGGATCATTTGCGCGCCATCGCTCCAAACCAAAAACACAGCTGTAGCAGCAAACACAGTGATAGAAAGCTAGCCCATGTTTCAGCCTTGACGACAGCCGGCTTTTTCGGGCGATCACCGCCCTGTGCACCCGATCCGGTGCTGTACCCTCTCCTGTGGCTGAGAGGGAATGGATGGAAGATGGGCGGATCGTGGTGAGTGACGACATAGATGGTTCCCCGGCGGTCCTTCATAAGCAGGACGCTCGAACGACATTTTCTACAAGCGAACCTTGGACAGACCGCGAACGTCCTACAGCGTGGATTAACTTGCAACGAATGTAAGTTTGAGAATGTTCAATCATTGTTCCTTCTTTCTTAATAGCGCACGCTAACCCGGAAATGCAAAATGGAAAGAAATTGTATTTTGCAAACCTGCTTAAGGGAGACAAACGGAATCTTCACAACCTCTTCATACGTACTCAGGATAGCTAGGAGCAACATTAGAAAATATTTTTCTGGTAGGTGGAGTTCGTCAGGTCTTCAAGTACTAGAAATGTAGTAACCACGACTGGGGGTGCTGATTATGATTTCAACGTTTTAAAACTGATGTTAGAGTGAATTGTGAGAATTTGTACAGTGCAATGAATAAGTAATAAATGTGCATCTTTAGTACAAGTTTACTATCACTGTCTAGCTTGGCTACCCTTGTTTCAGCATTTAAGGGATTCGGACTGGGAACCGAAAAGAAGGATGACGAATGAGGGAACGAGAGATGCTTATTAAGGTGAATAACTAATAAGATGTGCTGAGGAAACGTTGGTCGCTTCGAAAACAGGAATAACTTGAAGTATTTAATGAAATCTTTACTCTTGCAGTGGTTTCAACGCAGCTGATAGTGACGGCATTTCGTTGCGCGCTAGAGATGTAAAACTGAATAAAAGAACTTGTAAATTGCTGTTTTGCTAATAATTTTGGGAAGGGTACTAAAGCGAACGCAAGATGTCCGATGGTTGTTAAGGGCAACAGAGTGGATTACAATAGAAGGCAAGTGTGGCGGTGGTGCAGAAAGTGAGGATGCAGAGGCCATTAGGCAGCTTTTGGTGATAATGTGGCGGCCGTGGACTCTAGCCAGAATTAATTGGAGGGATATGTGAGAAGTCTTTGTCCTCCATTGGACGTAGTTAGGTAGAAGAATATCATTAACTTCCTTACAATTTTACCTAGCGCAGGAATTTATGGCAAACGTTTTTCACTAGACAGTAACCTGAATTACAAAAAATCCTTTTCCATTTACCGGCATGTAATCGTGTATATTATTCTATTGCCTATTTTCCCAACAAAACAGTTTCAACATTCAATCATCGCAAAAGGCCAATTAAGTCCCAGCTTTGGTCTGGTGTTTTCCAATGTCCAAACAAGCCTTGTGATCGGTGTCTGTTTTTGAATTCTAAGGCAGCAGATGTGCAATTTTTACATCTGCATTTGTTGCATTAAAAAATTAATTTTCTTTTTTTAGTGCTTAACGAAGCCGTCCCAAGATGGCTCGAGTCACTCCGTGTGTCCTCATGGTAAGTATCTCCCCCTGTTGTGTGGTTACGGTATGAGAATAAACATTAAGTGACGAAGACAGAGCCGGTAATATATAGTTCGCTCTGATTGTATATATTATGTGCGGCTGAAATGCTAATGCCAAAGAACAGGACAAGTGCATTACCGCATCACTGAGTCAGCAACACTGCATTCGTCTTTTCATAAGCGTAACTGGAGTCGAATGTTCATGCTGCTGAGTACTTCTGCCCATTTGTCTCAATGAGCATAAGCGCCTTTCGGCTTAGGCCGCTGTTGAAACGGTGACTGTTTGGAAAAGAGAGCACGCCGCTTTGGACACGTAACTTATCAAAACTGCATGCAGAGTGCCAGAATTAAAGAACACAGGTACATGAATAATTCTTATACCCTAGTTACACGGCCGGCTGAACCGCGCTTGCGCTTAACCGCGGCTACCGAACCTTACTGAGTTTACCGAACTGAACGGCGGTTACCACGAATAGCAATTCTCCGTTGTTATGCAACTCGCTTCTATTCTTTATTACAAAGACCAACAACCCCTTGGGGACATCATACGGAGTGGTGGGGTGATTCGTATAGCAAAGCTGCATTTGCAATTGTCTAAGTCAATTAAACCGCAGCGTCCAGACGGCCGGCCGACGGCAACGTCTGGTGGCAGCACTCGTACACCGCCCCGCCTCCCACAAGAGAAGCCAACACATTATTTACGGCAGATCCGTGCAGCCAGCATTCCAAAATCCTGCTACGATTAGGTTTCCTCGTAAATTCTGACGCCTGAGATCAAGAAATTTCAAAATTTCTTCCACCTTGGGGACTGTTGAGACGTAACATCTCGCTGGTAGGACTGAAAACTCTTGATATAACACTTTTCTGTTCAGACCTCCATTTGAGATGCCGTCGGTGCGGCTTGGCTGATCTGCTGCGCTTGTAGGCTAGCTCCGCTGCAAGCTGTTCACTGAAATCAATCACATCTTTATTTTATGCACGTCAATAGGGCTGACAGTAAGTCCAATGCGCCCTCCACTGTGGCTTTCATGCGAAACAGGCTAGGCCTAGCGACGACAAAAGATTAGCGCACTGCCAGAGAGCCCTCGTCCGCAGTGCTCGCTAGCAGCAAGCTGATGGCATCCGGTTCTCCGAGCGTTATAAATTTGTCGCCTACTCGCATCATGCTGCATGATGCAGGGAGTAGAACTACTTCCGGCGTAACGGGGTAGCTTGAGAACCATGGTATGTTCTTGCAGTACTGTGCTGCTGAGCCACCGGAAAGTACTCGAAGGCTCTATAAAAGTGTCGTCGGAAGGCTCTATAGACACTGCCTATTTTAATGTGATGCTCATGAAACGTGATTTCGCGCGAAAAGTGTGCTTCGTTGAAGCGGGACAGCTCGCGCGCTTTTCTCCCTCTGATGCTGACGGCTGCCTTCCGTCCACACAATCTAAAGAAAAAGGAGTAAAAAGAGAGTAAGCTCTCTTCTACTGCCCGCGCTTTACCAAAGGGTGCGCACCAGAGGACTTGTTAATTCCGTTTTCCTCCCACGTAGGTGTATTTGTCTTTAGAGTGCTGCTGCAATCGCCATTTTCTCGGTTAGCGACGCAAACCGAGTTCGCAAAGCTCTCTTGCCGATAAACGTGGTTTCCCGATAACCGTGGTTCCCAAGACGTAACTGGGGTTTGGTACGCCATGTAACATGGGCGAACAGCGGTTTCGCTCAACCGAATTTAACGAAACAGTTGTTAACCCGCCACGGTGACTCAGTGGTTAAGGCGCTCGTCTACTGAGCCGGAGTCCCCGGGTTCGAACGAGACCGCGGCGGCAGCGTTTTGATGGAGGCGAAACGCAAAAGGCACCCGCGTGCTGCTCGATGTCAGTGCGCGTTAAAGTTCCCCAGGTGGTCGAAATTATTGAGTCCTCCACTACGGCACCCCTTTCTTCCTTTCTTCTTTCACTCCCTCCTTTATCCCTTCCCTTACGGCGTGTTTCGGGTATCCACCGAGATAGGTGACACAGTTTTTGCGCCATTTCCTTTCTTCAAACACCAGTTTTCATTTTCATTTTCAACTGTGGTTAACACTGATGGGGGAGAAGGCATTAAGGCTGCGCGAGGGTTACTTAATCCTTGGAACAAGAATGCTGTCGTAATGCTTCAGTATGTTATGATGAGGGTGTGCTAGACTCCTGATGAATCTTGGACCTACATAAGCCCTTTAAGTTGTAAAATGCGCCGTACGCTCGCTAGGCATCTGTAAAGCTGCCTGTTCAAACTTGTTTCTTGAAAATGAATGTTACCAGTATGCATCTTTGAGACCTCTGATATCGCCGTGCGCGAAGGGATGATCACGTGGGATTTCTTTTTCACTTATTTCGTGAGCTTACTTCTTGATGCCCAGGAAAATAATTTTTAGAGCGCATATTCGAACATGAAGTAATTAAGATTTTTTTCAAGACAGTGTACTGTTTGGCGCTGCAGTTGTCGCCGAAAACGCAGTTGACAGGAAGGTAATTTTTGTAATAGTTTGTGTTCACTCACTTGAATGACATATAAAAACGCTCTGATTTACTACGTATAGCGGTTAATAACATGATTGACGATTACTGTACCTATTCTGGATCTGTATATTTGAATTTGATATCTAGATTTATTTTATACAAAACATATTCTGTGCTTCAGGCATTAGCGAGCGAGAAGTATCAACTCCAAATACTTTCTTATAGAGTAGTTCTCCGATATTATTAGAGATTATTAAACTCTCCCTCCTTGACCGCTCGCTCATACGTGTAACTGCTGACCCTCAGTTTGGATTGCCAAATATATTAGCAATACACAAAATGATGTGTTTGCACTTTATTCAGGTGGATAGTGATGACCGCGTAATATCTGAACAGGTTTACATCAGTTTCGTGGTGAGCTCGCGTTCCTTTGCTGTTAGCTATTAAAATTATTGAACTATTAATTTAATATATTTGAAGTTCATATATATAATTCAGGTAGCTTCAGGATAATGAACTTGGCCTGTAATCTCGCTATGTTCTCGTTTTTTCACTCCCTTCTTATGAAAAATGCTTTAATTAACTTGTTTTCTATTTGCAGGTCTTCGCTTTGATTGGCTACATATACTGCGGTAAGTAACATTTCATAAAGGGTGAAACTTTTCCGCGCCACAAATAGTAAGGGGCTTTCGCAGGGGCGCCATTTGTCCGTCCATTTTCGCGCTACTCCTACGCGCAAACCATGGCTGGGATCAGTTCCATTGTCAATTTTAGCTAATGTCCTAATCTTGCACTGGGCTCCGTTGAAATGTCCCCTGAAAGCTCTCACGAAAAGCTCTTCAAAGTACACAAAATTCTTAGCTCAACCTTTTTCGTGCCCTTCACTGAGATTGATCTGAATATGTTTTGTTTTCTTTTGTGCATACACTTTAAGCATTCTAACGTTCTTTCTTCCCTGGCTTGCCTTCCGCTGAAATTGAAACAGGTCGGAAATTGAAAGAAGACGGTCAGATGTTTTTTGCCGCTCAGGCTTCTTTTGCTGGCGCAGTAAAAAGCAAATAATCTGTTAATAAGGCGAAGTGACAAGTGAGAAAAGTTGGGCGAGTTGGTAGATATTCATGATTCACAACAGCGCAGGAAACACGAAAAAAAAGGAGAATAGGCAAAACAAGCGCTGTGGTACTCTAATTAATGCAAGGGGAGAAAAAGTTTTATAAACCGTTATGGTTGTTGTATCTAAATACACTGTCGACCATATGAGGAGTCCATTGCTCGCGGCGTGCATACATGTATTTCTTTAATTTCGGGACATTTTTACTTCCCAGGAATGTTATGATGAAGCTACCATTTACAGTGTGCTAAGTTTAGCAGAAAATAAATATTACGTTTTAGGTACAGGTTTACGGATTAGAGTAAAACCAGGAGCACTAGAATTTCTTCTGCTACCTTGTTGCAGAATTTCAACTAAAAATATTATTTCTATTATTATTAATATCACTAAAAAATAACGGAAGACATGAAACGTACCTAGTCATGGCGTAGTTGTCCGTTCGATACCGGCATACTGCAAGTTATATACAGGAACCTCTACACAAAGCTTCTTAATGGAATCATTGCTCTCCGCAAGGTTTCAGGAAAATAGTTGCTGCCCAGATTAGCCCCATAGTTGAACTTTATTTCGACAGTACTAATATAAAAGCATATATAAGCTGCTTCCGAAAGTGAAAACACGTGTCTGACGGCGTCCTCCACAGTACAATGGGCAAAATACGCAGCGTGACAAATAAGTTACGTGCGTCATAATATGTAGAGAGGAGAAAGTCTGGATTTCTTTGCCTACAAGGGCGAACTCTTCTCGCACGTGAGCTGTTTTCTAAGCCTTAGGTACGCTCAAAACATTGTGAACGCACTGAATATTTTTATGTGCCACACAACCTTCCTAAGCTGCTGCCTGATGTGATGTTCCTAATTCATTCTAGCAAAGAAATTAGAGGAATGTGGTTTCGGTTTAGACTTCTTGTTTTCAAAAAACTCTTACCAAGTAGCCCAAACCAATTGAGCTACTGTTTCTTCGCATAGTTTGTGCTGGGTGTATGTGCATATCCGTATTCTATTGTTCTTTGTATTTCACCAAATTCTCAACGCTGTAACTGGTCAGCAATTCCACTAAAGTCCATTTTAGCAGGTTCGTAATTTCTACCTTGCTTTTTGTCATAAAGATTGCAACTGATATAGAGACCAGTAGTGGTATGGCCATGGTTACAGCGAACAGTGCAGTTAAATTCTAGAAAAAGTTCTTATTTGTTGCTCGAGCTTGAAGAGAAGAAAATTGCGCGACTAAAGTTACAATATACAAAAAGAAAAAGAAAACTTCGGTTGATACTGCGCGAGTACTGGGTCAGTGTATTCTAACAAAATAATTTGTATTATAATGCATGCTGCCCATGCATATAAACTGAGCAGCAAATGGCAGTGACTTATGCTAATTAGGTATCCCTGTAAATGCACTTTCTACAAGAGCTAATCAATACTTAATTGATTCCGGCAAGGAAATAGACAAACACTAATTAAAGTCTATGAAAGCAGCTTGCACAAACGATTATTCTGAAAAGATCGGGGAATGTTCTTTAGGGCCAGGCTAGAAAGCTCCGAAGGTAATACATTGGACTAGCCCCTGAAAATACATCTGCTCTCAGGAAATTCGGAGCTTCACCCCGCAATGTGAATCGCAATCGCCTCTATTTTTTTTTCTTTTACACACAGCTCACACCGGTGAGACCGACTGCCAGCGTCGTCGCCGCAACGAACAGCGCGCGACAAGAAACCTGACAGGCCTTCTGGTTCCCGAATGCGACGAGCACGGCGAATACAAGGCCATTCAGTGCTTCGGAGAGACCGTGAGGGGAAGGCCATTCTGCGCTTGCTACGACAGGGAATTCGGCCAGATCAAGGGCCCCTCTAGGAGCCTCAGGTCCTGCAACTGCATCCGTGCTCACCATGAATGGGAGCACAGCAGAGGCAAGTTCCCACGAAGCGACCTCTTAAATTTTTTGTCTTGATCATAATTGTTAGTGCCCTCCTAATGCTGCACACAGCGCCTTATTTTATTCCCGGGAAAAATACTATACTGGAAGCCGCTTAGGTCTTTGTTTTCAAAAGGCTTATACTTTTTTATCAAGAGAAATTTCCTGAAAATGTTAAAAAAGTGGTGCGCTGAAAGATTCTGTAATTATTAGTTTTTTCACTCATAAGCGTTGCAGCAACGCATAAATATCTCTCTAATTTTGATCATAGGATGCGGATTTGCAGGGTCGTAATTATGATTTGCGATGTGTTTGAGTTGTAAAATTTTGATTCTGGGCTGCACGGAACCTCTTTTTCGTTTTTCTTACAGCGTGTTACATTTTTTATTACCGGTAATAATATGTTTTTTTTCTTTCAGCGATGTGTTACTTAGAGAAACCAACAATATTGATATTAAGATCTCTAGAATCTTCATGAGAAAAATCTCGTTTTCTTGGTGTTACAATCTGAAAGCACTATGACACTTTTCATAAAATCTTCAACATGCCAGTAACACCATAGGTGTTTTCTATAGGAGGCTGTGTAAAGGCCAGAACAAACTAATTAGGTTTAAAAAAATTTTGTGGAGGAGCGGTGAATGACACCTGAACGGGTGAATAAATATGTATGCACACGCTACCTATAGGAATTTATTTTATTCAGCATTATTATATGAAAGCAGTATCTAATGAATCGGTACTATATTGAAACATTAATCTGACCGAGCTCAACAGATTTCTTGCCATGAAATTCCAGTTTTTATTTGGTTTTCTGCGCTTATATGGGATCTCTTTGCGCTATGTGAAGCACTCATAGCAAAAGTTATGTGTACCTGGCGGATTCTCGTAAAGGTAGCGCTGCATTAGTGCGGTAAATTTGCTTGCTCGAACGTTCGCGAGATTTGTATGTCTCCCGAACTGGGAGGAAAAACGCTACGCATCGACCCCAACCGTAGACTTGAAGCTTCATTTCCTGCCGCAGATTCATCCCGCAGGGATAGCGAGCCACGTTGCGATACCACATCGGGCGAATTCAACCCGGTGCAGTGCAGCAGGGAGGAGCATTGGTGCGTGGACAGGGACACGGGCGCACAGCTTAGCGAGAAGCAGAGGGGCGGCTGTGCCACTGACCTTTCGCATGCCTCCTGCGGAATTAGTGACACCCAACACGGTCACGGCGCTGGACACGGTGACTCTACGCACCGCGGTGGATCGCGTCACTCTGACAGCTCTCACCACGACGACGACTCGTCTCACCGTGGCAGCTCCAGCTCACGCGGCACCTCCACCTCACGCAGTGGCTCTGGCTCACACAGTGACACCAGCTCACATAGTGACACCGACTCACACAGTGGCTCCAGCACATCGCACCAGTCTGGCTCTGGACACTAAAGCGACACCATGCAGCCGCGACAAAATGAAGCAGTAGTGTCAGTGGCGGCGTCTCGTTTGGTGAATTAAGTCTCTTTACGACCATTGAAAGCACCTGTACTTGATCAAAAAATTCAGGTTCGATAATAAAGCAATGAACACTGTAAGCCACAGGCATTTGCTTTACTTCGTAGATGCAAATAAATTTTGTCTCAAAAGGGCTTGATATAGGCATCTAGAGTTTTGTTTCGGCTTGTTGGTCTGTTTACATAGCGAGCAGAGGCACCGCGAAAGCACGAACAACGACCGCAAAAATGCCGACTGAAATGGTGCTAAAATTCATACCTAGTTATACCGGCATT